>CAXDIG010000147.1:0-77949 GCA_963989225.1 Dromius quadrimaculatus
ATTTGAGGACGGATTCATGCGTATTATGTTGTATTGGATAGATTTATGTGATCTGCGATACTTTGAAACTGCTCAGAAAGTGGTAATCTTGACTTATTTTAGATTCCATATAACTGCAGATAGCGCTCTGAAATCACGATATATGATGTTTTTGTCGATGGATTCATACATATTATGATGTCCTGCATAGGAATATGAACTTTTTGATCGTGAAAATCTGCGCGGAAAAGCGTGATTTAAACTTATTCCAAAGTTTGTAAAACTGAGAATAGCACTATAAAAACACGAAATATGATGTATTTGGTGCTAGATTCTGCCAAATAACGCATTTCTGGAGCAAAATCTTGTTTCTGAGCAGATTTACAGCATCAAAAATATCTCAACGAGACTCAGAAAAAACGCCGATAACTCGCTGGGAACGCAAAATTTTGTGCACTAGAGGACGGATTCATGCGTATCATGTTGTATTGGATAGATTCATGTGATTTGCGATACTTTGAAACTGCTCAGAATATGGTAATTTTGACTTTTTCAAATTTCATATAACTGCAGATAGCGCTCTGAAAACACGAAATATGATGTTTTTGTCGATGGATTCATACATATTATGATGTCCTGGATAGGAGTATGAACTTTTTGATTGTGAAAATCTGCGCGGAAAAGCGTTATTGCAACTTATTCCAAAGTTTGTAAAACTGAGAATAGCACTCTAAAAACACGAAATATGATGTATTTGAGGCTAGATTCTGCCATATAACGCATTTTTGTAGCAAAATCTTGATTCTGAGCAGATTAACAGCATCAAAAATTTTTCAACGAGACTCAGAAAAAACGCTGATAACTCGCTGGACACGCAAAATTTTGTGCAATTGAGGACGGATTCATGCGTATTATGATGTATTGGGTAGATTTATGTGATTTGCGTTACTTTGAAACTGCTTAGAATGTGGTAATTTTGACTTATTTCAAATTTCATATCACTGCAGATAGCGCTCTGAAGACACGAAATATGATGTTTTTGTCGATGGACTCATACATATTATGATGTCCTGGATAGGAATATTAACTTTCTGATTGTGCAAATCTGCGCGAAAAAGCGGGATTTAAAGTCATTCCAAAGTTTGTTTAACTGAAAATTGCACTATGAAAACACGAAATATAATGTATTTAGTGCTAGATTCTGCCATATAACGCATTTTTGAAGCAAAATCTTGATTTTGAGCAGATTTACAGCATCAAAAATATCTCAACGAGACTCAGAAAAAACGCCGATAACTCGCTGAAAACGCAAAATTTTGTGCACTAGAGGACGGATTCTTGCGTATCATGTTGTATTGGATAGATTTATGTGATTTGCGATACTTTGAAACTGCTCAGAATGTGGTAATTTTGACTTTTTCAAATTTCATATAACTGCAGATAGCGCTCTGAAAACACGAAATATGATGTTTTTGTCGATGGATTCATACATATTATGATATTTTGGATAGGAATATGAACTTTTTAGTCGTGAAAATCTGCGCGGAAAAGCGTTATTTAAACTTATTCCAAAGTTTGTAAAACTGAGAGTAGCACTCTAAAAACACGAAATATGATGTATTTGGTGCTAGATTCTGCCATATAACGCATTTTTGAAGCAAAATCTTGATTCTGAGCAGATTTACAGCATCAAAATTTCTCAACGAGACTCAGAAAAAACGCTGATGACACGCTGGAAACGCAAAGTTTTGTGCATTCGAGGACGGATTCATGCGTATTATGTTGTATTGGATAGATTCAAGTGATTTGCGATACTTTGAAACTGCTCAGAATGTGGTAATTTTGACTTATTTCAAATTTCATATAACTGCAGATAGCGCTCTGAAAACACGATATATGATGTTTTTGTCGATGGATTAATACATATTATGATGTCTTGGATAGGAATATGGACTTTTTGATTGTGCAAATCTGCGCGGAAAAGCGTGATTCCAACTCATTCCAAAGTTTGTAAAACTGAGAATTGCACTATAACAACACGAAATATGATGTATTTGGTGGTAGATTCTGCCATATAACGCATTTTCGAAGCAAAATCTTGATTCTGAGCAGATTTACAGCATCAGAAATTTCTCAACGAGATTTAGAAGAAACGCTGATAACTTGCTGTAAACGCAAAATTTTGTGCATTTTAGGACGGATTCATGCGTATTATGTTGTATTGGATAGATTTATGTGATTCAAGACACTTTGAAACTGCTCAGGATGTGGTAATTCTGACTTATTTCAAATTTCATATAACTGCAGATAGCGCTCTGAAAACACGAAATATGATGTTTTTGTCGATGGATTCATACATATTATGATATTTTGGATAGGAATATGAACTTTTTAGTCGTGAAAATCTGCGCGAAAAAGCGTTATTTCAACTTATTCCAAAGTTTGTAAAACTGAGAATAGCACTCTAAAAACACGAAATATGATGTATTTGGTGCTAGATTCTGCCATATAACGCATTTTTGTGGCAAAATCTTGATTCTGAGCAGATTTACAGCATCAAAAATTTCTCAACGAGACTCAGGAAAAACGCTGATAACTCGCTGGAAACGCAAAATTTTGTGCATTTGAGGACGGATTCATGCGTATTATGATGTGGTGGATAGATTTATGTGATTTGCGATACTTTGAAACTGCTCAGAATGTGGTGATTTTGACTTATTTCAAATTTCATATAACTGCAGATAGCGCTCTGAAAACACGAAATATGATGTTTTAGTCGATGGATTTATACATATTATGATGTCCTGGATAGGAATATGGACTTTTTGATTGTGCAAATTTGCGCGAAAAGCGTGATTTCGAATCATTCCAAAGTTTGTTAAACTGAAAATTGCACTATAAAAACACGAAATATGATGTATTTAGTGCTAGATTCTGCCATATAACGCATTTTTTGAAGCAAAATCTTGATTCTGAGCAGATTTACAGCATCAAAAATTTTCTCAACGAGACTCAGAAAAGACGCTGATAACTCGCTGGAAACGCAAAATTTTGTGCATTTGAGGACGGATCCATGCGTATTATGTTGTATTGGATAGATTTATGTGATCTGCGATACTTTGAAACTGCTCAGAATGTGGTAATATCGACTTATTTCAGATTTCATATAACTGCAGATAGCGCTCTGAAATCACGATATATGATGTTTTTGTCGATGGATTCATACATATTATGATGTCCTGCATAGGAATATAAACTTTTTGATCGAGAAAATCTGCGCGGAAAAGCTTGATTTCAACTTATTCCAAAGTTTGTAAAACTGAGAATAGCACTAAAAAAACACGGAATATGATGTATTTGGTGCTAGATTCTGCCATATAACGCATTTTTGTAGCAAAATCTTGATTATGATCAGATTTCACAGCATCAAAAATTTCTCAACGAGACTCAGGAAAAACGCTGATAACTCGCTGGAAACGCAAAATTTTGTGCATTTGAGGACGGATTCATGCGTATTATGATGTATTGGATGGATTTATGTGATTTGCGATACTTTGAAACTGCTCAGAATGTGGTAATTTTTGACTTATTTCAAATTTCATATAACTGCAGATAGCGCTCTGAAAACACGAAATATGATGTTTTGGTCGATGGATTCATACATATTATGATGTCCTGGATAGGAATATGGACTTTTTGATTGTGCAAATTTTCGCGAAAAGCGTGATTTCAAGTCATTCCAAAGTTTGTTAAACTGAAAATAGCACTATAAAAACACGAAATATGATGTATTTGGTGCTAGATTCTGCCATATAACGCATTTTTGTAGCAAAATCTTGATTCTGAGCAGATTTACAGCATCAAAAATTTCTCAACGAGACTCAGGAAAAACGCTGATAACTCGCTGGAAACGCAGAATTTTGTGCATTTGAGGACGGATTCATGCGTATTATGTTGTATTGGATAGATTCAAGTGAGTTTGCGATACTTTGAAACTGCTCAGAATGTGGTAATTTTGACTTATTTCAAATTTCATATAACTGCAGATAGCGCTTTGAAAACACGAAATATGATATTTTTGTCGATGGATTCATACATATTATGATGTCCTGGATATGAATATGAACTTTTTGATGTGAAAGTTTGCGCGAAAAAGCGTGATTTCAACTTATTCCAAAGTTTGTGAAACTGAGGATAGCACTCTAGAAACACGAAATATGATGTATTTGGTGCTAGATTCTGCCGAATAACGCATTTCTGGAGCAAAATCTTGTTTCTGAGCAGATTTACAGCATCAAAAATATCTCAACGAGACTCAGAAAAAACGCCGATAACTCGCTGGAACGCAAAATTTTTTGCACTAAAGGACGGATTCATGCGTATTATGTCGATTGGATAGATTTATGTGATTTGCGATACTTTGAAACTGCTCAGAATGTGGTGATTTTGACTTATTTCAAATTTCATATAACTGCCGATAGCGCTCTGAAAACGCGAAATATGATGTTTTGGTCGATGGATTCATACATATTATGATGTCCTGGATAGGAATATGGACTTTTTGATCGCGCAAATATGCGCGAAAAGCGTGATTTCAACTCATTCCAAAATTTGTAAAACTGAAAATTGCACTATAAAAACACGAAATATGATGTATTTAGTGCTAGATTCTGCCATATAACGCATTTTTGTAGCAAAATCTTGATTCTGAGCAGATTAACAGCATCAAAAATTTCTCAACGAGACTCAGAAAAAACGCTGATAACACGCTGGAAACGCAAAATTTTGTGCATTCGAGGACGGATTCATGCGTATTATGATGTATTGGATAAATTTATGTGATTTGCGATACTTTGAAACTGCTCAGAATGTGGTAATTTTGACTTATTTCAAATTTCATATAACTGCAGATAGCGCTCTGAAAACACGAAATATGATGTTTTTTGTCGATGGATTCATACATATTATGATGTCCTGGATAGGAATATGGGCTTTTTGATTGTGCAAATCTGCGCGAAAAAGCGTGATTTCAAGTCATTTCAAAGTTTTGTAAAACTAAAAATTGCACTATAAAAACACGAAATATGATGTATTTAGTGCTAGATTCTGCCATATAACGCATTTTTGAAGCAAAATCTTGATTCTGAGCAGATTTACAGCATCAAGAATTTCTCAACGAGACTCAGAAAAGACGCTGATAACTCGCTGGAAACGCAAAATTTTGTGCATTTGAGGACGGATTCATGCGTATTATGTTGTATTGGATAGATTTATGTTATTTTCGATACTTTGAAACTGCTCAGAATGTGGTAAATTTGACTTATTCCAAATTTCATATAACTGCAGATAGCGCTCTGAAAACACAGAATATGATGTTTTTGTCGATGAATTCTTACATGTTATGATGTCCTAGATAGGAATATGAACTTTTCGATTGTGAAAATCTGCGCGGAAAAGCGTTATTTCAACTTATTCCAAAGTTTGTGAAACTGAAAATAGCACTCTAAAAACACGAAATATGATGTATTTGGTGCTAGATTCTGCCATTTAACGCATTTTTGAAGCAAAATCTTGATTCTGAGCAGATTCACAGCATCAAATATTTCTCAAGGAGACTCAGGAAAAAACGCTGATAACTTGCTGGAAACGGAAAATTTTTGTGCATTTTGAGGACGGATTCATGCGTATTATGTTGTATTGAAATAGATTTATGTGATTTGCGATACTTTGAAACTGCTCAGAATGTGGAAATTTTGACTTATTTCAAATATCATATAACTGCAGATAGCGCTCTGAAAGCACGGAATATGATGTTTCTGTTAATGGATTCATACATATTATGATGTCCTGGATAGAAATATGAACTTTTTGATTGTGTAAATCTGCGCGGGAAAGCGTGATTTCAACTAATTCCAAAGTTTGTAAAACTGGAAATAGCACTATAATAACACATAATATGCTGTATTTGGTGCTAGATTCTGCCATATATGCATTTCTGAAGCAAAATCTTGTTTCTGAGCAGATTTATAGCTTCAAAGTTTTTCAACGAGACTCAGGAAAAACTTTGTGCATTTGAGGACGAATTCAATGCGTATTATGTTGTATTGGATAGATTTATTGTGATTCGCGATACTTTAAAACTGCTCAGAATGTGGTAAATTTGACTTATTCCAAATTTCATATAACTGCAGATGGCGCTCTGAAAACACGAGATATGATGTTTTTGTCGATGGAAATGCTGATAACTTGCTGGAAACGCAGAATTTAGTGCATTTGAGGACGGGATTCATGCGTATTATGTTGTATTGGATAGATTTATGTGATTTGGGATACTTTGAAACAGCTCAGAATTTGGTAATGTTGACTTATTTCGAACTTCATACAACTGCAGAAAACGCTTTTAAAACATGAAATATAATATTCTTGTCGATGGACTCATACATATTATAATGTCCTGGATATGAATATGAACTTCTTGATTGTGAAAATCTGCGCGTAAAAGCGTGATTTCAACTCATTTCAAAGTCTGTAAAACTAAGAATAGCACTCTAAAAACACGAAATATGATGTATTTGGTGCTAGATTCTGCCATATAACGCATTTCTGGAGCAAAATCTTGTTTCTGAGCAGATTTCTAGCATCAAAAATTTTTCAACAAGACTCAGAAAAAACGCCGATAACACGCTAAAAACGCAAAATTTTGTGCGTTAGAGGACGGATTCATGCGTATTTTGTTGTATTGGATAGATCTATGTGATTTGCAATACTTTGGAACTGCTCAGAATGTGGTGATTTTGACTTATTTCAAATTTCATATAACTGCATATAGCGCTCTGAAAACACAAAATATGATGTTTTTGTCGATGGATTTATACATATTATGATGTCCTGGATAGGAATGTGATCTTTTTGATTGTGTAAATCTACGCGGAAGAGCTTGATTTTAACTTATTCCAAAGTTTGTAAAACTGAAAATAGCACTCTAAAAACATGAAATATGATGTATTTGCTGCTAGATTTTGCCATATCACGCATTATTGAAGCCAAATCTTGATTCTGAGCAAATTAGAGCATCAAAAATTTCTCAACGAGACTCAGGAAAAACGCTGATAACTCACTGGAATCGCAGAATCTTGTGCATTTGAGGACGGATTCATGCGTTTTATGTTGTATTGGATAGATTTATTTGATTTGCGATACTTTGAAACTGCTTAGAATGTGGTAATTTTGACTTACTTCAAATTTCATATAACTGCAGATAGCGCTCTGAAAACACAAAATATGATGTTTTTGTCGATGGATTTATTCATATTATGATATCCTGGATAGGAATATGAGCTTTTTGATTGTGAAAATCTGCGCGAAAAAGCGTGATTCAACTTATTCCAAAGTTTGTGAAACTGAAAATAGCACTCTGAAAACACGAAATATGATGTATTTGGTGCTCGATTCTACCATATAACGCATTTTTGGAGCAAAATATTGATTCTGAGCTGATTAACAGCATCAAAAATTTCTCAACGAGACTCACAAAAAAACGCTGATAACTCGCTGGAAACGCAAAATTTTGTGCATTTGAGGACATTCATGCGTATTATGTTGTATTGGATAGATTTATGTGATTTGCGATACTTTGAAACTGCTCAGAATGTGGTAATTTTGACTTATTTCAAACTCCATATAACTGCAGATAGCGCTCTGGAAACACGGAGTATGATGTTCCTGTCGACGGATTCGTACATATTATGATGTCTTGGATAGGAATATGAACTTTTTGATTGTGAAAATCTGCGCAGAAAAGCGTGATTTCAACTTATTCCAAAGATTGTAAAACTGAAAATAGCACTCTAAAAACACGAAATATGATGTAATTGGTGCTAGATTCTGCCATATAATGCATTTTTAAAGCAAAATCTTGATTTTGAGTAGATTTACAGCATAAAAAATTTCTCAACGAGACTTAGGGAAATCCTGATAACTCGCTGGAAACGCAAAATTTTGTGCATTTGAGGACGGATTCAGGCGTGTTATGTTGTATTGGATAGATTTATGTGATTTGCGATACTTTGAAACTGCTCAGAATGTGGTAAATTGACGTATTCCAAATTTCATATAACTGCAGAAAGCGCTCTAAGAACACGGAATATGATGTTCTTGTCGATGGATTCATACATATAATGATGTCCTGGATAGGAATATGAACTTTTTGATTGTGAAAATCTGCGCGGAAAAGCGTGATTTCAACTCATTCCAAAGTTTGTGAAACTGAAAATAGCACTCTAAAACACGAAATATGATGTATTTGGTGCTAGATTCTGCCATATAACGCATTTCTGAAGCGAAATCTTGATTCTAAGCAGATTTACAGCATCAAAAATTTCTCAACGAGACTCGAAAGAAACGCTGATAATTTGCTGGAAGGCAAAATTCTGTGCATTTGAGGACGGGTTCATGCGTTTTATGCTGTATCGGCTAGATCTTTGTGATTTGCGATACTTTGAAACTGATCAGAATGTGGTAATTTTGACTTATTTCAAATTTCATATAACTGCAGATAGCGCTCTGAAAACACGGAATATGATGTTTTTGTCGATGGATTCATACATATTATGATGTCCTTGATAGGAATATGAACTTTTTGATCGTGAAAATCTGCGCGGAAAAGCGTGATTCCAACTTATTCCAAAGTTTGTGAAACTGAGAATAGCACTCTAAAAACACGAAAATATGATGTATTTGGTGCTAGTTTCTGCCATATAACGCATTTCTGAAGCAAAATCTTGCTTCTGAGCAGATTTTCAGCATCAAAAATTCCTCAACGAGACTCAGAAAAAACGCCGATAACTCGCTGAAAACGCAAAATTTTGTGCATTTGTGGACAGATCCATGCGTATTATGTTGTATTGGATAGATATATGTGATTTGCGATACTTTTAAACTGCTCAAATGTGGTAAATTTGACTTATTCCAAATTTCATATAACTGCAGATAGCGCTCTGAAAACACGAGTTATGATGTTTTTGTCGATGGATTCATACATATTATGATGTCCTGGATAGAAAATATGAACTTTTTGATTGTGAAAATCTGCGCGGAAAAGCGTGATTTCTACTATTCCAAAGTTTGTGAAACTGGAAATAGCACTCTAAAACACAAAATAAGATGTATTTAGTGCTAGATTCTGCCATATAACGCATTTCTGAAGCAAAATTTTGTTTCTGAGCAGATTTCTGGAATCAAAAATTTTTCAACACGACTCCGAGAAAACGCCGATAACACGCTGAAAACGCAAAATTTTGTGCGTTAGAGGACGGATTCATGCGTATTATGTTGTATTGGATGGATTTATGTGATTTGCGATACTTTGAAACTGCTCAGAATGTGGTGATTTTGACTTATTTCACATTTCATATAACTGCAGATAGCGCTCTGAGAACACTGAATATGATGTTTTTGTCGATGGATTTATACATATTATGATGTCCTGGATAGGAATGTGATCTTTTCGATTGTGTAAATCTGCGCGGAAGAGCGTGATTTCAACTCATTTCCAAAGTTTGTAAAACTGAAAATAGCACTCTTAAAACATTAAATATGATGTATTTGGTGCTAGATTCTGCTATATAACGCATTTTGAAGCTAGATCTTGATTCTGAGCAGATTTAAAGCATCAAAAATTTCTCACGAGACTCAGGAAAAACGCTGATAACTCGCTGGAAACGCAGAATCTTGTGCATTTGAGGACGGATTCATGCGTATTATGTTGTATTGGATAGATTTATTTGATTTGCGATACTTAGAAACTGCTTAGAATGTGGTAATTTTGACCTATTTCAAATTTCATATAACTGCAGATAGCGCTCTGAAATCACAAAATATGATGTTTTTGTCGATGGATTCATACATATTATGATGTCCTGGATAGGAATATGAGCTTTCTGATTGTGAAAATCTGCGCGGAAAAGCGTGATTTCAACTCATTACAAAGTTTGTAAAACTAAAAATAGCACTCTAAAAACACGAAATATGTTGTATTTGGTGCTAGATTCTGCCATATAACGCATTTTTGAAGCCAAATCTTGATTCCGAGTAGATTCACAGCATCAAAAATTACTCAACGAGACTCAGAAAAAACGCTGATAACTCGCAGGAAACGCAGAATTTTGTGCATTTGAGGACGGATTCATGCGTATTACGTTGTATTGGATAGATTTATGTGATTTGCGATACTTTGAAACTGCTCAGAATGTGGTAAATTTGACTTATTTCAAACTCCATATAACTGCAGATAGCGCTCTGAAAACACGGTATATGATGTTTTTGTCGATGGATTCATATATATTATGATGCCCTGGATAGAAAATATTGACTTTTTGATTGTGCAAATCTGCGCGGAAGAGCGTGATTCCAACTTATTCCAAGGTTTGTGAAACTGAGAGTAGCACTCTAAAAACACAAGAATATGATGTATTTGGTGCTAGATCCTGCCATATGACGAATTTCTGAAGCAAAATCTTGATTCTGAGCAGATTTACAGCATCAAAAATTTCTCAACGAGTGTTGAATTCTAATCTAATATTTAAAACAGGTTTTTCCAATTGTATATTTTCGTCTTTCAGTACATCAATTCGATACGTTACGATACTGTAGCTTTCAAGCTGAAAACAATGAATATACATAATTTTATGTATTAACAAATATATTTTTCTCAACTAACTTACATTTCTAGTCCTTTAGATTAAATTAAAAATTCAACAAATCTTTGACATTTCAAATCATTATTTTTTTTCTATTTACAGAATTACCTGCCTACTTTACTCCTAACTTATTTTATTTTATTTTTTTTCATCGCCTACTGTTGCAACATTTTCGCCCCCGTAAGGCTGATAGTGATGAAGTCCAGTTTTACTATATTCAAGGTCCAGTACGGCGATTTTGAAGCTGGTCTTCGAATGAATTTATTTCCTACTTGAACTTTGTCCTTTCATTCTAATAACTCCATTTTCATTTTCCTTCTGGGAGTGCAGAATTTCAATTTCATTCTTATAAGCTTGTTTCTGTGCCAACTGCCATAAAATATTTTCTGCATGATATAATTCTTCCTGTTTCAAGAATCCTATTATTTCAGGCTCATTTCCACGTCGGCAATTATTTATAAATCTGCACACAAATGCTGTTGATCTCAAAAGACTATCCCATTTTGAGAAGCTTTCAAGATTGATGAATGTATGTTGAATAATTTCTTCATGTACATGACATGAGCGAAGTTCTTCAGTTGCTTCATTAATTTGAATGTTTTGACTTGGCCAAAGTTCTTCTGCAAGGTACAGAAACTCTGGTCCTTTGAACCAACGATTCTTTACATCAAAACATGATCCTTTACCCCATTTCGTAGCTTCATCAGCTACATCTAGCTTCGTGGGTACCCATCTCCATTCATTCACATCAGTTTCAATTAGAATTTCTCCGATTCTCAACGCTACAAATTGACCATATCTTCGTGCGTCCGAACGTATCCAACTAAGCACAGTTGAGAATCTGTATGGAAATATCGCTTCTGGATTGTAACGGTGTGACTTGAGCATATCATCTTCATCAGTTGCGTACCTATTACTGCTGCTTGTAACTCGAGTCGTGGTATTGATATAAAGGTTTTAAAGGTGCAACTTTGGATTTTGCTGTCACTAATGCGCAGTGTGGAATACCATTTTTGTCAATAATTCTAAAATATGCTACACATGCATGAGCTTACTCACTCGCATCAACAAAAACATGTAGTTGAACTGACTCTAGATTGAAATTCTCATATTCGTTAAAATAACAGCGTGGAATATTAATTTCATTCAAATAATTGAATAATGTTGACCATTTATGCCATTTTTCGTATAGTTCATGGTCTATTTTTTCATCTCATGCAATTGCTTTACGCCTTATTTCCTGTATCAATATTTTCCCGTGAATAGTGAAGAATGACAGGATTCCTAATGGATCATACATACTCATGACGCAACTCAATACTTGACGCTTAGTTGGGATTTCCTCACCATATATAAACATTTTCATATCTTCTTTGATTATTGTTGAAAAAGAAAACACATTTTTCTCCGGAAGCCAAATCATCCCAAGAACTATTTCGTTTTTTGAACCTTTTATATCACTCACAATCTTTTTTCTAATAGATTGGTTTTTGATTCTCTCCTAGCTCTTGAAGAACTTCTGCTGAATTGGATATCCAGTTTTGAATGTTAAATCCACCTGAAGAATGAACTAATATGACTTCTTTAACTATCCTCACAGATTCTTTAATTGAATCCATACTATCTAAATAATCATCCACGTAATGATTTTCTAAGATTGCTTCTGCAGCTCTTGGATACAATTGTGAATATTCTTTCGCGTTCAAATTTTTGACGAACTGAGCTGAATATGGTGAGCATTTAGACCCAAATGTTTGCCACATCCATTATATATATATCTGGATCAGTTTTTGAATCTTTCGCCACAGGAAACGTTGTGACTGCTTATCCTCTTCACGAATTTGAATTTGATGGAACATCTCCCTGATGCCTCCACAAACAGCAACTCTTCTTTGGCGAAAACGGCATAAAATTGATGGCAATGATTTCAGTTGTTCAGGACCTTTTAATATCATTGAATTAAAAGATGAATCTTCTACTTTTGCAGCTGCATCCCAAGTCAATCTGACTTTTCCTGGTTTCTTAGGATTAATAACCACCCCAAGAGGTAAATACCACACTTTCCTTGGATCAGCACCTTGTACTTCGTTTTCTGTTACTCTATGTGCATACCCTTTTACTTGATATTCTTCTATTTGTTTCTTAACATTTTCGTTTAAATCTGGCTTTCCTTCTAGTCTTCTTTCTAAACATTTTAATCTTGAAAATGCCATTGAGTAGGTGTCAGGAAATTCAAAAGCATCATATTTCCGCAGTAAACCTGTTTCAAATCTGTCTTTTACACGCTTTGTCGTATCTTCTAAGATTCTTTGAGCTCTAATATCTTCATTGGACATGTTGACTGGTGCTATAACTATGCCATTATTTTCTATGCTGAAATAATTTTTCACCATCTCATGAATATTATCGTCAGAGTTACATTTACATAAATGACAGGAATAATAAGGTTCATTTCGTTTTTCACTTGAAGAATTCGTTCAGAATATAGACCATCCCAGCTTTGTTTTTGTTGCTATTGGTTGACCGAAAGCACCTTCTCTCATTTTTTAAGGTACTATTTGTTTTAGATTATCCAATCCAATCAATAGTCTTGGAACAGCATTTTCCTAACTTTTAACTGGGAGTCCCTTCAAATAATTGAATTTCTCTTCTAGTTCATCAAAGTTGAGTGTCTGAATGGGTGAATGGTGAGATGGTACGGTTCTAGTGTTCAATAAATTCAATTTTTTCTTCATACCTAAACCGGATATTTCTAATTGAACTCTTTGAGATGTTGACTCCATTCTTGTAACATTATTAGTCCATTTAAGACATAGAGGCTCACGTGTACCTTCTAGTTGAAGTTTGTTAGCTAATTCTTTTTCTATTGATGTTAAAGAGGAACCATCATCGAGGAAGGCAAATGTATCTATTGATGAATTTTTGGCATACAATGTTACGGGTATAATTCGAAATAAAAGTGATGACCGTGTGCCATGAAATGCGCTTATTTCTTCTTTTACTCCTGAATTGGTTTTTCTCATTTTATCCTGCTCTATTTCGGAAGAATGTAACATCGGGTGATGCTTTCTTCCACATCCATTCATTCCGCATTGTTTCGAGAACTTACACTGCCATTTGCCATGGTAATTTAAACAGCATCTACAACGATGATTTTCCTGAATAAACTTCCAGCGATCTTCTATCTTCATGTTTTTGAAACCCTCGCATTCATTTAACTTGTGCTCTGTTTTCTTACATAAGTAACATAATATATTCTTATTTTTTGAAGAGTCTTCATTTTTAACATTATGGAAATTTATCTTTCCCTTTTCTCGTTGTTTACCATCTTTACTAGGATTTGTGTCAATAAATATGGTGACGTCACTTGCGGCTGAAACAATTTGCGACATGTATAGAGCAAATGTTTCTATTGTAACATATTCTTGATTTTTCTTGAATATAGCCCAATCTAATTGCAAGTGCGTTAGTAACTTTTCAACCATTTCTTGAAGAAGAACAGGAATATTCATATGTGCTCTTTGATCTGCAGCTTCTAGATGGTCGCATAGGTTTTTAGGAGACGGTATTTGTCGTTTTTTATTCAATAGCGAATTTATAAGGAGCTCTGGGCGCCCATAAAAAATTTCAAGTGTCGATATCACACCAGTAACCGATGATGGTAGTAGCAGTCTACTTCTAACAACCTCTAAAGCATTCCCTTTTAAACAACGTTGGAGACGAATTGAATTTTCCACGTCTTAGTATCCGCATGCAGACGTTGAGTTTCTATAGCTGCTAATGAAAATTGGCCAGTCTTCAGGGTTTCCCGCAAATATTGGAAGATCCTTTGGAATTACTTGTCGAGCTACCACCTGTTCTCTGTTCAAATGCATGTCGATCTTTTCATCAGCATTTTCTTTTAAAATATAAGATTTTGTTTGATATTCTTGAGATTTTATTCTTGATTTTATTTCAAATGACGGATGTGAATTGGATATTTCTCTGTCGGAAGCCATAATTTTGTTATGAATTTTTGGATTTGAGATTGACGTGGTAACCATTTTTTTATGACTGCGTTACGTTTGGTTCCAGGGTCTGATCTCTATCAATCCACTCTTGTACCTTCTCTATGCTTCTTTGGCAACTCTTTCCAGACTTCACACTTGTAGCATCTTCATCCAGTTTATCATTCAAAATCTTGTATTTGTTTTCCAAATAATTTGTTTTCAATTTATATTCTTCTTCTAACTGCTGCAATTCAAGTTCTAATCGACGAGATCGTAGACTTTTGGTGGATTTGATAGTTTGCTCTTCTTCCGTTAGATCATTACAATATCTGCATTCCCAATCTCCATCTTCAATATTCTCTTCTACTCCAGCACAAGAATAATGATACCATTTGTCACATTTATCGCAAGTTACCATATCCTCTTCACTATCTAGCCTATCACATCAGTTGCAATTAAGACTGTTCATTGTATATTTCGTTTTCTTTTTTCCTTGTTGCAGTTCGTTAGAAATCTCAAAAGAATGTTGAATTCTAATCTAGTTGACAATATTTAAACAGCGTTTTTCAATTTTATATTTTCGTCTTTCAGTACATCAATTCGATACGTTACGATACTGTAAGCTACGCTTTTAAGCCAAAAACAATGAATATACATAATTTTATATATTAACAAACATATTTCTCTCAACTAACTTACATTTATAGTCCTTCAGATTAAATTAAAAATTCCACAAATTTCTGACATTTCAAATCATAATTTTTTTTTTATTTTCCAAAATTATCTGCCTACTTTACTCTTAACTTATTTTATTTCATTTTTTTTCATCGCCTACTGCCGCAACAACAAGACACAGAAAACTCGCTGGAAACGCAAAATTTTGTGCATTTGAGGACGGATTCATGCGTATCATGTTGTATTGGATAGATTGATGTGATTTGCGATACTCTGAAACTGCTCAGAATGTGGTAATTTTGACTTATCCCAAATTTCATATAGCTGCAGATAGCGCTCTGAAAACACAACATATGATGTTTTTGTCGATGGATTCATACATATTATGATGTCCTAGATAGAAAATATGAACTTTTTGATTGTGAAAATCTGCGCGGAAAAGCGTGATTTCAACTTATTCCAAAGTTTGTAAAACTGAAAATAGCACTCTAAAAACACGAAATATGATGTATTTGGTGCTAGATTCTGCCATATAACGCATTTCTGAAGCAAAATCTTGTTTCTGAGCAGATTTACAGCATCAAAAATTTTTCAACAAGACTCATAAAAAACGCCGATAACTCGCTGGAAACGCAGAATTTTGTGCGCTAGAGGACAAATTCATGCGTATTATGTTGTATTGGATAGATTTATGTGATTTGCGATACTTTGAAACTGCTCAGAATCTGGTGATTTTGACTTATTTCAAATTTCATATAACTGCAGATAGCGCTCTGAAAACACAAAATATGATGTTTTTGTCGATGGATTTATTCATATTATGATGTCCTGGACAGGAATATGATCTTTTTGATTGTTAGAATCTGCGCATTGGAGCGTGACTTTAACTCATTCCAAAGTTTGTAAAACTTAAAATAGCACTCTGAAAACACGAAATATGATGTAAATGGTGCTAGATTCTGCCATATAACGCATTTTTAAAGCAAAATCTTGATTCTGAGCAGATTTACAGCATCTAAAATTTCTCAACGAGACTCACAAAAAACGCTGATAACTCGATGGAAACGCAAAATTCTGTGCATTTTAGGACATTCATGCGTATTATGTTGTATTTGATAGATTTATGTGATTTGCGATACTTTGAAACTGCTCACAATGTGGTAATTTTGACTTATTTCAAACTTCATATAACTGCAGATAGCGCTCTGAAAACACGAAATATGATGTTTCTGTCGACGGATTCGTACATACTATGATGTCTTGGATAGGAATATGAACTTTTTGATTGTGAAAATCTGCGCAGAAAAGCGTGATTTCAACTTATTCCAAAGATTGTAAAACTGAAAATAGCACTCTAAAAACACGAAATATCAT
The DNA here is from genome assembly GCA_963989225.1 of Dromius quadrimaculatus. NCBI lineage: Eukaryota > Metazoa > Arthropoda > Insecta > Coleoptera > Carabidae > Dromius > Dromius quadrimaculatus. The sequence continues at coordinate 16,715 of CAXDIG010000147.1, forward strand.
GTATTTGGTGCTAGATTTTGCCATATAACGCATTTTTGAAGCAAAATCTTGATTCTGAGCAGATTTACAGCATCGAAAATTTCTCAACGAGACTCGGAAAAAACGCCGATAACTCGCTGGAAACGCAGAATTTTGTGCATCTGAAGACGGATTCATGCGTATTATGTTGTATTGGATAGATTTATGTGATTTGCGATACTTTGAAACTGCTCAGAATGTGGTAATTTTGACTTATTTCAAATTTCATATAACTGCAGATAGCGCTTTGAAAACACAAATTATGATGTTTTTGTCGATGGATTCATACATATTATGATGTCTTGGATAGGAATATGAACTTTTTGATTGTGAAAATCTGCGCAGAAAAGCGTGATTTCAACTCATTCCAAAGATTGTAAAACTGAAAATAGCACTCTAAAAACACGAAATATGATGTATTTGGTGCTAGATTCTGCCATATAACGCATTTTTAAAGCAAAATCTTGATTCTGAGCTGATTAACAGCATCAAAAATTTCTCAACGAGACTCACAAAAAACGCTGATAACTCGCTGGAAACGCAAAATTTTGTGCATTTGAGGACATTCTTGCGTATTATGTTGTATTGGATAGATTTATGTGATTTGCGATACTTTGAAACTGCTCAGAATGTGGTAATTTTGACTTATTTCAAACTTCATATAACTGCAGATAGCGCTCTGAAAACACGGAGTATGATGTTTCTGTCGACGGAATCGTACATATTATGATGTCTTGGATAGGAATATGAACTTTTTGATTGTGAAAATCTGCGCAGAAAAGCGTGATTTCAACTTATTCCAAAGATTGTAAAACTGAAAATAGCACTCTAAAAACACGAAATATGATGTAATTGGTGCTAGATTCTGCCATATAATGCATTTTTAAAGCAAAATCTTGATTTTGAGTAGATTTACAGCATCAAAAATTTCTCAACAAGACTCAGAAAAAACGCCGATAACTCGCTGGAAACGCAGAATTTTGTGCGCTAGAGGACAAATTCATGCGTATTATGTTGTATTGGATAGATTTATGTGATTTGCGATACTTTGAAACTGCTCAGAATCTGGTGATTTTGACTTATTTCAAATTTCATATAACTGCAGATAGCGCTCTGAAAACACAAAATATGATGTTTTTGTCGATGGATTTATTCATATTATGATGTCCTGGACAGGAATATGATCTTTTTGATTCTTAGAATCTGCGCGTTGGAGCGTGACTTTAACTCATTCCAAAGTTTGTAAAACTTAAAATAGCACTCTGAAAACACGAAATATGATGTGAATGGTGCTAGATTCTGCCATATAACGCATTTTTAAAGCAAAATCTTGATTCTGAGCAGATTTACAGCATCTAAAATTTCTCAACGAGACTCACAAAAAACGCTGATAACTCGATGGAAACGCAAAATTCTGTGCATTTTAGGACATTCATGCGTATTATGTTGTATTTGATAGATTTATGTGATTTGCGATACTTTGAAACTGCTCACAATGTGGTAATTTTGACTTATTTCAAACTTCATATAACTGCAGATAGCGCTCTGAAAACACGAAATATGATGTTTCTGTCGACGGATTCGTACATACTATGATGTCTTGGATAGGAATATGAACTTTTTGATTGTGAAAATCTGCGCAGAAAAGCGTGATTTCAACTTATTCCAAAGATTGTAAAACTGAAAATAGCACTCTAAAAACACGAAATATCATGTATTTGGTGCTAGATTTTGCCATATAACGCATTTTTGAAGCAAAATCTTGATTCTGAGCAGATTTACAGCATCAAAAATTTCTCAACGAGACTCAGAAAAAACGCTGATAACTCGCTGGAAACGCAGAATTTTGTGCATCTGAAGACGGATTCATGCGTATTATGTTGTATTGGATAGATTTATGTGATTTGCGATACTTTGAAACTGCTCAGAATGTGGTAAATTTGACTTATTTCAAATTTCATATAACTGCAGATAGCGCTTTGAAAATACAAATTATGATGTTTTTGTCGATGGATTCATACATATTATGATGTCTTGGATAGGAATATGAACTTTTTGATTGTGAAAATCTGCGCAGAAAAGCGTGATTTCAACTCATTCCAAAGATTGTAAAACTGAAAATAGCACTCTAAAAACACGAAATATGATGTATTTGGTGCTAGATTCTGCCATATAACGCATTTTTAAAGCAAAATCTTGATTCTGAGCTGATTAACAGCATCAAAAATTTCTCAACGAGACTCACAAAAAACGCTGATAACTCGCTGGAAACGCAAAATTTTGTGCATTTGAGGACATTCATGCGTATTATGTTGTATTGGATAGATTTATGTGATTTGCGATACCTTGAAACTGCTCAGAATGTGGTAATTTTGACTTATTTCAAACTTCATATAACTGCAGATAGCGCTCTGAAAACACGGAGTATGATGTTTCTGTCGACGGAATCGTACATATTATGATGTCTTGGATAGGAATATGAACTTTTTGATTGTGAAAATCTGCGCAGAAAAGCGTGATTTCAACTCATTCCAAAGATTGTAAAACTGAAAATAGCACTCTAAAAACACGAAATATGATGTATTTGGTGCTAGATTCTGCCATATAACGCATTTTTGGAGCGAAATCTTGATTCTGAGCAGATTTACAGCATCAAAAATTTCTCAATGAGACTCAGAAAAAACGCTGATAACTCGCTGGAAACGCAAAATTTTGGGCATTTGAGGACAAATTCATGCGTTTTATGTTGTATTGGATAGATTTATGTGATCTGCGATACTTTGGAACTGCTCAGAATGTGGTAATTTTGACTTATTTCATATAACTGCAGATAGCGCTCTGAAAACACGAAATATGATGTTCTTGTCGACGGATTCATACATATTATGATGTCCTTGATAGGAATATGAACTTTTTGATCGTGAAAATCTGCGCGGAAAAGCGTGATCCCAACTTATTCCAAAGTTTGTGAAACTGGGAATAGCACTCTAAGAACACGAAATATGATGTATTTGGTGCTAGTTTCTGCCATATAACGCATTTCTGAAGCAAAATCTTGCTTCTGAGCAGATTTTCAGCATCAAAAATTTCTCAACGAGACTAAGAAAAAACGCCGATAACTCGCTGGAAACGCTGGATTTTGTGCATTTGAGGACTGGTTCATGCGTATTATGTTGTATTGGATAGATTTATGTGATTTGGGATACTTTGAAACTGCTCAGAATGTGGTAATTTTGACTTATTTCAAACTTCATACAACTGCAGAAAGCGCTCTTAAAACACGAAATATAATATTTTTGTCGATGGACTCATACATATTATAATGTCCTGGATATGAATATGAACTTCTTGATTGTGAAAATCTGCGCCTAAAAGCGTGATTTCAACTTATTCCAAAGTCTGTTAAACTAAGAATAACACTCTAAAAACACGAAATATGATGTATTTGGTGCTAGATTCTGCCATAGAACGCATTTCTGGAGCAAAATCTTGTTTCTGAGCAGATTTCTAGCATCAAAAATTTTTCAACAAGACCCAGAAAAAACGCCGATAACACGCTGAAAACGCAAAATTTTGTGCGTCAGAGGACGGATATTACGCGAATTATGTTGTTTTGGATAGATTCATGTGATTTGCGATACTTTGGAACTGCTCAGAATGTGGTGATTTTGACTTATTTCAAATTTCATATAACTGCAGATAGCGCTCTGGAAACACAAAATATGATGTTTTTGTCGATGGATTTATACATATTATGATGTCCTGGATAGGAATGTGATCTTTTTGATTGTGTATATCTGCGCGGAAGAGCGTGATTTTAACTTATTCCAAAGTTTGTAAAACTGAAAATAGCATTCTAAAAACATGAAATATGATGAATTTGATGCTAGATTTTGCCATATCACGCATTATTGAAGCTGAATCTTGATTCTGAGCAAATTTAGAGCATCAAAAATTTCTCAACGAGACTCAGGAAAAACGCTGATAACTCGCTGGAAACGCAGAATCTTGAGTATTTGAGGACGGATTCATGCGTATTATGTTGTATTGGATAGATTTATTTGATTTGCGATACTTTGAAACTGCTTAGAATGTGGTAATTTTGACTTACTTCAAATTTCATATAACTGCAGATAGCGCTCTGAAAACACAAAATATGATGTTTTTGTCGATGGATTTATTCATATTATGATGTCCTAGATAGGAATATGATCTTCTGATTGTGAAAATCTGCGCGGGAGAGCGTGACTTAAACTTATTCCAAAGTTTGTAAAACTGGAAATAGCACTCTAAAAACACGAAATATGATGTGCTTGGTGCTGGATTCTGGCATATAAGGCATTTCTGAAGCAGAATCTTGATTCTGAGCTGATTCACAGCATCGAAAATTTCTCAACAAGACTCAGAAAAAACGCTGATAACTCGCTAAAAACGCAAAATTTTGTGCATTTGTGGACAGATCCATGCGTATTATGTTGTATTGGATAGATTTATGTGATTTGCGATACTTTAAAACTGCTCAAAATGTGGTAAATTTGACTTATTCCAAATTTCATATAACTGCAGATAGCGCTCTGAAAACACGATATATGATGTTTTTGTCGATGGATTCATACATATTATGATGTCCTGGATAGAAATATGAGCTTTTTGATTGTGAAAATCTGCGCGGAAAAGCGTGATTTCAACTTATTCCAAAGTTTGTAAAACTGAATATGGCACTCTAAAAACACGAAATATGATGTATTTGGTGCTAGATTCTGCCATATAACGCATTTTTTAGGCAAAATCTTGATTCTGAGCAGATTTACAGCATCAAAAATTTCTCAACGAGACTTAGAAAAAACGCTGATAACTCGCTGGAAACGCAAAATTTTGTGCATTTGAGGACGGATTCATGCGTATTATGTTGTATTGGATAGATTTATGTGATTTGCGATACTTTGGAACTGCTCAGAATGTGGTAATTTTGACTTGTTTCAAACTTCATATAACTGCAGATAGCGCTTAGAAAACAAGAAACATGATGTTTCTGTCGATGGATTCATACATATCATGATGTCCTGGATAGGAATATGAACTTTCTGATTGTGAAAATCAACGCGGGAAAGCGTGATTTCAACTCATTCCAAAGTTTGTAAAACTGAAAATGACACTCTAAAAACACGAAATATGATGTAATTGGTGCTTGATTCTGCCATATAACGCATTTTTGAAGCAAAATCTTGATTTTGAGCAGATTAACAGCATCAAAAATTTCTAAACGAGACTTACAAAAAACGCTGATAACTTGCTGGAAACGCAAAATTTTGTGCATTTGAGGACATTCATGCGTATTATGTTGTATTGGATAGATTTATGTGATTTGCGATACTTTGAAACTGCTCAGAATGTGGTAATTTTGACTTATTTCAAACTTCATATAACTGCAGATAGCGCTCTGAAAACACGAAATATGATGTTTCTGTCGACGGATTCGTACATATTATGATGTCTTGGATAGGAATATGAACTTTTTGATTGTGAAAATCTGCGCAGGAAAGCGTGATTTCAACTTATTCCAAAGATTGTAAAACTGAAAATAGCACTCTAAAAACACGAAATATGATGTAATTGGTGCTGGATTCTGCCATATAATGCATTTTTGAAGCAAAATCTTGATTTTGAGAAGATTTACAGCATCAAAAATTTCTCAACGAGACTTAGGGAAAACCCTGATAACTCGCTGGAAACGCAAAATTTTGTGCATTTGAGGACGGATTCATGCGTATTATGTTGTATTGGATAAATTTATGTGATTTGCGATACTTTGAAACTGCTCAGAATGTGGTAATTTTGACTTATTTCAAACTTCATATAACTGCAGATAACGCTCTGAAAACACGAAATATGATGTTTCTGTCGACAGATTTATACATATTATGATGTCTTGGATAGGAATATGAACTTTTTGAGTGTGAGAATCTGCGCAGAAAAGCGTGATTTCAACTTATTCCAAAGATTGTAAAACTGAAAATAGCACTCTAAAAACACGAAATATGATGTATTTGGTGCTAGATTCTGCCATATAACGCATTTCTGAAGCGAAATCTTGATTCTAAGCAGATTTACAGCATCAAAAATTTCTCAACGAGACTCAAAAGAAACGCTGATAATTTGCTATGAAGGCAAAATTCTGTGCATTTGAGGACGGGTTCATGCGTTTTATGCTGTATCGGCTAGATCTTTGTGATTTGCGATACTTTGAAACTGCTCAGAATGTGGTAATTTTGAATTATTTCAAATTTCATATAACTGCAGATAGCGCTCTGAAAACACGGAATATGATGTTTTTGTCGATGGATTCATACATATTATGATGTCCTTGATAGAAATATGAACTTTTTGATCGTGAAAATCTGCGCGGAAAAGCGTGATTCCAACTTATTCCAAAGTTTGTGAAACTGAGAATAGCACTCTAAAAACACGAAATATGATGTATTTGGTGCTAGTTTCTGCCATATAACGCATTTCTGAAGCAAAATCTTGCTTCTGAGCAGATTTTCAGCATGGAAAATTCCTCAACGAGACTCAGAAAAAACGCCGATAACTCGCTGAAAACGCAAAATTTTGTGCATTTGTGGACAGATCCATGCGTATTATGTTGTATTGGATAGATTTATGTGATTTGCGATACTTTCAAACTGCTCAAAATGTGGTAAATTTGACTTATTCCAAATTTCATATAACTGCAGATAGCGCTCTGAAAACACGAGTTATGATGTTTTTGTCGATGGATTCATACATATTATGATGTCCTGGATAGAAATATGAACTTTTTGATTGTGAAAATCTGCGCGGAAAAGCGTGATTTCAACCTATTCCAAAGTTTGTGAAACTGGAAATAGCACTCCAAAAACACAAAATAAGATGTATTTAGTGCTAGATTCTGCCATATAACGCATTTTTGAAGGGAAATCTTGATTCTGAGCAGATTAACAGCATCAAAAATTTCTCAACGAGACTGAGAAAAAACGCTGATTACACGCTGGAAACGCATAATTTTGTGCATTCGAGGACGGGTTCATACGTATTATGTTGTATTGGATAGAGTTATGTGATTTGCGATTCTTTGAAACTGCTCAGAATGTGGTAATTTTGACTTATTACAAACTTCATATAACTGCAGATAGCGCTCTGAAATCACGAAATATGATGTTTCTGTCGACGGATTCGTACATATTATGATGTCTTGGATAGGAATATGAACTTTTTGATTGTGAAAATCTGCGCAGAGAAGCGTGATTTCAACATATTCCAAAGATTGTAAAACTGAAAATAGCACTCTGAAAACACGAAATATCATGTATTTGGTGCTGGATTTTGCCATATAACGCATTTTTGAAACAAAATCTTGATTCTGAGCAGATTTAAAGCATCAAAAATTTCTCAACGAGACTCAGAAAAAACGCTGATAACTCGCTGGGAACGCTGAATTTTGTGCATTTTAGGACGGATCCATGCGTATTATGTTGTATTGGATAGATTTATGTGATTTACGATACTTTGAAGCTGCTCAGAATGTGGTAGATTTGTCTCATTTCAAATTTCATATAACTGCAGATAGCGCACTGAAAACACGAAAAATGATGTTTTTGTCGATGTATTCATACATACTATGATGTCCTGGATAGGAATATGGACTTTTTGATTGTGAAAATCTGCGCGGAAAAGCGTGATTTCAACTTATTCCAAAGTTTGTAAAACTGAAATTAGCACTCTAAAACACGGAATATGATGTATTTGGTACTAGATTCTGCCATATAACGCATTTTTGAAGCAAAATCTTGATTCTGAGCAGATTTACAGCATCAAAAATTTCTCAACGAGACTCAGAAAAAACGTTGATATCTCGCTGGAAACGCAGAATTGTGTGCATCTGAGGACAGATTCATGCGTATTATGTTGTATTGGATAGATTTATGTGATTTGCGATACTTTGAAACTGCTCAGAATGTGGTAATTTTGACTTATTTCAAATTTCATATAACTGCAGATAGCGCTTTGAAAACACAAAATATGATGTTTTTGTCGATGGATTCATACATATTATGATGTCCTGGATAGGAATATGAACTTTTTGATTGTAAAAATTTGCGCGAAAAAGCGTGATTTCAACTTATTCCAAAGTTTGTAAAACTGAATATAGCACTCTAAAAACACGAAATATGATGTACTTGGTGCTGGATTCTGCCAATAAACGCATTTTTGAAGGAAAATCTTGATTCTGAGCAGATTTACAGCATCAAAAATTTCTCAACAAGATTCAGGAGAAACGCTGATGACTCGCTGGAAACGCAAAATTTTGTGCATTTGAGGACGGATTCATGCGTATTATGTTGTATTGGATAGATTTATGTGATTTGCGATACTTTGAAACTGCTCAGAATGTGGTAATTTTGACTTATTTCAAACTTCATATAACTGCAGATAGCGCTCTTAAAACACGAAATATGATGTTTTTGCCGATGGATTCAACATATTATGATGTCCTGGATAATAACATGTACTTTTTGATTGCGTTTCTGCGCGAAGAAGCGTGATTTCAACTTATTCCAAAGTTTGTAAAACTGAAAATAGCTCTCTAAAAACACAAAATATTATGTATTTGGTGCTAGATTCTGCCATATAACGCATTTTTGAAGCAAAATCTTGATTCTGAGCAGATTTAATGCATCAAAAATTTCTCAACGAGACTAAGAAAAAACGCCGATAACTCGCTGGAAACGCTGGATTTTGTGCATTTGAGGACGGATTCATGCGTATTATGTTGTATTGGATAGATTTATGTGATTTGGGATACTTTGAATCTGCTCAGAATGTGGTGATTCTGATTTATTTCAAACTTCATACAACTGCAGAAAGCGCTCTTAAAACACGAAATATAATATTTTTGTCGATCGACTCATACATATCATAATGTCCTGGATAAGATTATGAACTTCTTGATTGTGAAAATCTGCGCGTAAAAGCGTGATTTCAACTTATTCCAAAGTCTGTTAAACTGAGAATAGCATTCTAAAAACACAAAATATGATGTATTTGGTGCTAGATTCTAACATATAACGCATTTCTGAAGCAAAATTTTGTTTCTGAGCAGATTTCTGGAATCAAAAATTTTTCAACAAGACTCCGAGAAAACGCCGATAACACGCTGAAAACGCAAAATTTTGTGCGTTAGAGGACGGATTCATGCGTATTATGTTGTATTGGATAGATTTATGTGATTTGCGATACTTTGAAACTGCTCAGAATGTGGTGATTTTGACTTATTTCACATTTCATATAACTGCAGATAGCGCTCTGAGAACACTAAATATGATGTTTTTGTCGATGGATTTATACATATTATGATGTCCTGGATAGGAATGTGATCTTTTTGATTGTGTAAATCTGCGCGGAAGAGCGTGATTTCAACTCATTCCAAAGCTTGTAAAACTGAAAATAGCACTCTTAAAACATTAAATATGATGTATTTGGTGCTAGATTCTGCTATATAACGCATTTTTGAAGCTAGATCTTGATTCTGAGCAGATTTAAAGCATCAAAAATTTCTCAACGAGACTCAGGAAAAACGCTGATAACTCGCTGGAAACGCAGAATCTTGTGCATTTGAGGACGGATTCATGCGTATTATGTTGTATTGGATAGATTTATTTGATTTGCGATACTTAGAAACTGCTTAGAATGTGGTAATTTTGACCTATTTCAAATTTCATATAACTGCAGATAGCGCTCTGAAAACACAAAATATGATGTTTTTGTCGATGGATTCATACCTATTATGATGTCCTGGATAGGAATATGAACTTTCTGATTGTGAAAATCTGCGCGGAAAAGCGTGATTTCAACTCATTACAAAGTTTGTAAAACTGAAAATAGCACTCTAAAAACACAAAATATGTTGTATTTGGTGCTAGATTCTGCCATATAACACATTTTTGAAGCCAAATCTTGATTCCGAGTAGATTCACAGCATCAAAAATTACTCAACGAGACTCAGAAAAAACGCTGATAACTCGCAGGAAACGCAGAATTTTGTGCATTTGAGGACGGATTCATGCGTATTACGTTGTATTGGATAGATTTATGTGATTTGCGATACTTTGAAACTGCTCAGAATGTGGTAAATTTGACTTATTTCAAACTTCATATAACTGCAGATAGCGCTCTGAAAACACGGTATATGATGTTTTTGTCGATGGATTCATATATATTATGATGCCCTGGATAGAAATATGGACTTTCTGATTGTGCAAATCTGCGCGGAAAAGCGTGATTCCAACTTATTCCAAGGTTTGTGAAACTGAGAGTAGCACTCTAAAAACACAAGATATGATGTATTTGGTGCTAGATCCTGCCATATGACGAATTTCTGAAGCAAAATCTTGATTCTGAGCAGATTTACAGCATCAAAAATTTCTCAACGAGTGTTGAATTCTAATCTAATATTTAAACAGGTTTTTCCAATTGTATATTTTCGTCTTTCAGTACATCAATTCGATACGTTACGATACTGTAGCTTTCAAGCTGAAAACAATGAATATACATAATTTTATGTATTAACAAATATATTTTTCTCAACTAACTTACATTTCTAGTCCTTTAGATTGAATTAAAAATTCAACAAATCTTTGACATTTCAAATCATTATTTTTTTTTTATTTCACAGAATTACCTGCCCACTTTACTCCTAACTTATTTTATTTTATTTTTTTTCATCGCCTACTGTTGCAACATTTTCGCCCCCGTAAGGCTGATAGTGATGAAGTCCAGTTTTACTATATTCAAGGTCCAGTACGGCGATTTTTGAAGCTGGTCTTCGAATGAATTTATTTCCCACTTGAACTTTGTCCTTTCATTCTAATAACTCCATTTTCATTTTCCTTCTGGGAGTGCAGAATTTCAATTTCATTCTTATAAGCTTGTTTCTGTGCCAACTGCCATAAAATATTTTCTGCATGATATAATTCTTCCTGTTTAAAGAATCCTATTATTTCAGGCTCATTTCCACGTCGGCAATTATTTATAAATCTGCACACAAATGCTGTTGATCTCAAAAGACTATCCCATTTTAAGAAGCTTTCAAGATTGATGAATGTATAATGAATAATTTCTTCATGTACATGACATGAGCGAAGTTCTTCAGTTGCTTCATTAATTTGAATGTTTTGACTTGGCCAAAGTTCTTCTGCAAGGTACAGAATCTCTGGTCCTTTGAACCAACGATTCTTTACATCAAAACATGATCCTTTACCCCATTTCGTAGCTTCATCAGCTACATTTAGCTTCGTGGGTACCCATCTCCATTCATTCACATCAGTTTCAATTAGAATTTCTCCGATTCTCAACGCTACAAATTGACCATATCTTCGTGCGTCCGAACGTATCCAACTTAGCACAGTTGAGGAATCTGTATGGAAATATCGCTTCTGGATTGTAACGGTGTGACTTGAGCATATCATCTTCATCAGTTGCGTACCTATTACTGCTGCTTGTAACTCGAGTCGTGGTATTGATAAAGGTCTTAAAGGTGCAACTTTGGATTTTGCTGTCACTAATGCGCAGTGTGGAATACCATTTTTGTCAATAATTCTAAAATATGCTACACATGCATGAGCTTACTCACTCGCATCAACAAAAACATGTAGTTGAGCTGACTCTAGATTGAAATTCTCATATTCGTTAAAATAACAGCGTGGAATATTAATTTCATTCAAATAATTGAATAATGTTGACCATTTATGCCATTTTTCGTATAGTTCATGGTCTATTTTTTCATCTCATGCAATTGCTTTACGCCTTATTTCCTGTATCAATATTTTCCCGTGAATAGTGAAGAATGACAGGATTCCTAATGGATCATACATACTCATGACGCAACTCAATACTTGACGCTTAGTTGGGATTTCCTCACCATATATAAACATTTTCATATCTTCTTTAATTATTGTTGAAAAAGAAAACACATCTTTCTCCGGAAGCCAAATCATCCCAAGAACTATTTCGTTTTTTGAACCTTTTATATCACTCACAATCTTTTTTCTAATAGATTGGTTTTGATTCTCTCCTAGCTCTTGAAAAACTTCTGCTGAATTGGATATCCAGTTTTGAATGTTAAATCCACCTGAAGAATGAACTAATATGACTTCTTTAACTATCCTCACAGATTCTTTAATTGAATCCATACTATCTAAATAATCATCCACGTAATGATTTTCTAAGATTGCTTCTGCAGCTCTTGGATACAATTGTGAATATTCTTTCGCGTTCAAATTTTTGACGAACTGAGCTGAATATGGTGAGCATTTAGACCCAAATGTTGCCACATCCATTATATATATATCTGGATCAGTTTTTGAATCTTTCGCCACAGGAAACGTTGTGACTGCTTATCCTCTTCACGAATTTGAATTTGATGGAACATCTCCCTGATGCCTCCACAAACAGCAACTCTTCTTTGGCGAAAACGGCATAAAATTGATGGCAATGATTTCAGTTGTTCAGGACCTTTTAATATCATTGAATTAAAAGATGAATCTTCTACTTTTGCAGCTGCATCCCAAGTCAATCTGACTTTTCCTGGTTTCTTAGGATTAATAACCACCCCAAGAGGTAAATACCACACTTTCCTTGGATCAGCACCTTGTACTTCGTTTTCTGTTACTCTATGTGCATACCCTTTTACTTGATATTCTTCTATTTGTTTCTTAACATTTTCGTTTAAATCTGGCTTTCCTTCTAGTCTTCTTTCTAAACATTTTAATCTTGAAAATGCCATTGAGTAGGTGTCAGGAAATTCAAAAGCATCATATTTCCGCAGTAAACCTGTTTCAAATCTGTCTTTTACACGCTTTGTCGTATCTTCTAAGATTCTTTGAGCTCCAATATCTTCATTGGACATGTTGTCTGGTGCTATAACTATGCCATTATTTTCTATGCTGAAATAATTTTTCACCATCTCATGAATATTATCGTCAGAGTTACATTTACATAAATGACAGGAATAATAAGGTTCATTTCGTTTTTCACTTGAAGAATTCGTTCAGAATATAGACCATCCCAGCTTTGTTTTTGTTGCTATTGGTTGACCGAAAGCACCTTCTCTCATTTTTTAAGGTACTATTAGTTTTAGATTATCCAATCCAATCAATAGTCTTGGAACAGCATTTTCCTAACTTTTAACTGGGAGTCCCTTCAAATAATTGAATTTCTCTTCTAGTTCATCAAAGTTGAGTGTCTGAATGGGTGAATGGTGAGATGGTACGGTTCTAGTGTTCAATAAATTCAATTTTTTCTTCATACCTAAACCGGATATTTCTAATTGAACTCTTTGAGATGTTGACTCCATTCTTGTAACATTATTAGTCCATTTAAGACATAGAGGCTCACGTGTACCTTCTAGTTGAAGTTTGTTAGCTAATTCTTTTTCTATTGATGTTAAAGAGGAACTATCATCGAGGAAGGCAAATGTATCTATTGATGAATTTTTGGCATACAATGTTACGGGTATAATTCGAAATAAAAGTGATGACCGTGTGCCATGAAATGCGCTTATTTCTTCTTTTACTCCTGAATTGGTTTTTCTCATTTTATCCTGCTCTATTTCGGAAGAATGTAACATCGGGTGATGCTTTCTTCCACATCCATTCATTCCGCATTGTTTCGAGAACTTACACTGCCATTTGCCATGGTAATTTAAACAGCATCTACAACGATGATTTTCCTGAATAAACTTCCAGCGATCTTCTATCTTCATGTTTTTGAAACCCTCGCATTCATTTAACTTGTGCTCTGTTTTCTTACATAAGTAACATAATATATTCTTATTTTTTGAAGAGTCTTCATTTTTAACATTATGGAAATTTATCTTTCCCTTTTCTCGTTGTTTACCATCTTTACTAGGATTTGTGTCAATAAATATGGTGACGTCACTTGCGGCTGAAACAATTTGCGACATGTATAGAGCAAATGTTTCTATTGTAACATATTCTTGATTTTTCTTGAATATAGCCCAATCTAATTGCAAGTGCGTTAGTAACTTTTCAACCATTTCTTGAAGAAGAACAGGATTATTCATATGTGCTCTTTGATCTGCAGCTTCTAGATGGTCGCATAGGTTTTTAGGAGACGGTATTTGTCGTTTTTTATTCAATAGCGAATTTATAAGGAGCTCTGGGCGCCCATAAAAAATTTCAAGTGTCGATATCACACCAGAAACCGATGATGGTAGTAGCAGTCTACTTCTAACAACCTCTAAAGCATTCCCTTTTAAACAACGTTGGAGACGAATTAAATTTTCCACGTCTTAGTATCCGCATGCAGACGTTGAGTTTCTATAGCTGCTAATGAAAATTGGCCAGTCTTCAGGGTTTCCCGCAAATATTGGAAGATCCTTTGGAATTACTTGTCGAGCTACCACCTGTTCTCTGTTCAAATGCATGTCGATCTTTTCATCAGCATTTTCTTTTAAAATATAAGATTTTGTTTGATATTCTTGAGATTTTATTCTTGATTTTATTTCAAATGACGGATGTGAATTGGATATTTCTCTGTCGGAAGCCATAATTTTGTTATGAATTTTTGGATTTGAGATTGACGTGGTAACCATTTTTTTATGACTTTGCGTTACGTTTGGTTCCAGGGTCTGATCTCTATCAATCCACTCTTGTACCTTCTCTATGCTTCTTTGGCAACTCTTTCCAGACTTCACACTTGTAGCATCTTCATCCAGTTTATCATTCAAAATCTTGTATTTGTTTTCCAAATAATTTGTTTTCAATTTATATTCTTCTTCTAACTGCTGCAATTCAAGTTCTAATCGACGAGATCGTAGACTTTTGGTGGATTTGATAGTTTGCTCTTCTTCCGTTAGATCATTACAATATCTGCATTCCCAATCTCCATCTTCAATATTCTCTTCTACTCCAGCACAAGAATAATGATACCATTTGTCACATTTATCGCAAGTTACCATATCCTCTTCACTATCTAGCCTATCACATCAGTTGCAATTAAGACTGTTCATTGTATATTTCGTTTTCTTTTTTCCTTGTTGCAGTTCGTTAGAAATCTCAAAAGAATGTTGAATTCTAATCTAGTTGACAATATTTAAACAGCGTTTTTCAATTTTATATTTTCGTCTTTCAGTACATCAATTCGATACGTTACGATACTGTAAGCTACGCTTTTAAGCCAAAAACAATGAATATACATAATTTTATATATTAACAAACATATTTCTCTCAACTAACTTACATTTATAGTCCTTCAGATTGAATTAAAAATTCAACAAATTTCTGACATTTCAAATCATAATTTTTTTTTTATTTTCCAAAATTATCTGCCTACTTTACTCTTAACTTATTTTATTTCATTTTTTTTCATCGCCTACTGCCGCAACAACAAGACACAGAAAACTCGCTGGAAACGCAAAATTTTGTGCATTTGAGGACGGATTCATGCGTATCATGTTGTATTGGATAGATTGATGTGGTAATTTTGACTTATCCCAAATTTCATATAGCTGCAGATAGCGCTCTGAAAACACAACATATGATGTTTTTGTCGATGGATTCATACATATTATGATGTCCTAGATAGAAAATATGAACTTTTTGATTGTGAAAATCTGCGCGGAAAAGCGTGATTTCAACTTATTCCAAAGTTTGTAAAACTGAAAATAGCACTCTAAAAACACGAAATATGATGTATTTGGTGCTAGATTCTGCCATATAACGCATTTCTGAAGCAAAATCTTGTTTCTGAGCAGATTTACAGCATCAAAAATTTTTCAACAAGACTCATAAAAAACGCCGATAACTCGCTGGAAACGCAGAATTTTGTGCGCTAGAGGACAAATTCATGCGTATTATGTTGTATTGGATAGATTTATGTGATTTGCGATACTTTGAAACTGCTCAGAATCTGGTGATTTTGACTTATTTCAAATTTCATATAACTGCAGATAGCGCTCTGAAAACACAAAATATGATGTTTTTGTCGATGGATTTATTCATATTATGATGTCCTGGACAGGAATATGATCTTTTTGATTGTTAGAATCTGCGCATTGGAGCGTGACTTTAACTCATTCCAAAGTTTGTAAAACTTAAAATAGCACTCTGAAAACACGAAATATGATGTAAATGGTGCTAGATTCTGCCATATAACGCATTTTTAAAGCAAAATCTTGATTCTGAGCAGATTTACAGCATCTAAAATTTCTCAACGAGACTCACAAAAAACGCTGATAACTCGATGGAAACGCAAAATTCTGTGCATTTTAGGACATTCATGCGTATTATGTTGTATTTGATAGATTTATGTGATTTGCGATACTTTGAAACTGCTCACAATGTGGTAATTTTGACTTATTTCAAACTTCATATAACTGCAGATAGCGCTCTGAAAACACGAAATATGATGTTTCTGTCGACGGATTCGTACATACTATGATGTCTTGGATAGGAATATGAACTTTTTGATTGTGAAAATCTGCGCAGAAAAGCGTGATTTCAACTTATTCCAAAGATTGTAAAACTGAAAATAGCACTCTAAAAACACGAAATATCATGTATTTGGTGCTAGATTTTGCCATATAACGCATTTTTGAAGCAAAATCTTGATTCTGAGCAGATTTACAGCATCAAAAATTTCTCAACGAGACTCAGAAAAAACGCTGATAACTCGCTGGAAACGCAGAATTTTGTGCATCTGAAGACGGATTCATGCGTATTATGTTGTATTGGATAGATTTATGTGATTTGCGATACTTTGAAACTGCTCAGGATGTGGTAATTTTGACTTATTTCAAATTTCATATAACTGCAGATAGCGCTTTGAAAACACAAATTATGATGTTTTTGTCGATGGATTCATACATATTATGATGTCTTGGATAGGAATATGAACTTTTTGATTGTGAAAATCTGCGCAGAAAAGCGTGATTTCAACTCATTCCAAAGATTGTAAAACTGAAAATAGCACTCTAAAAACACGAAATATGATGTATTTGGTGCTAGATTCTGCCATATAACGCATTTTTAAAGCAAAATCTTGATTCTGAGCTGATTAACAGCATCAAAAATTTCTCAACGAGACTCACAAAAAACGCTGATAACTCGCTGGAAACGCAAAATTTTGTGCATTTGAGGACATTCTTGCGTATTATGTTGTATTGGATAGATTTATGTGATTTGCGATACTTTGAAACTGCTCAGAATGTGGTAATTTTGACTTATTTCAAACTTCATATAACTGCAGATAGCGCTCTGAAAACACGGAGTATGATGTTTCTGTCGACGGAATCGTACATATTATGATGTCTTGGATAGGAATATGAACTTTTTGATTGTGAAAATCTGCGCAGAAAAGCGTGATTTCAACTTATTCCAAAGATTGTAAAACTGAAAATAGCACTCTAAAAACACGAAATATGATGTAATTGGTGCTTGATTCTGCCATATAATGCATTTTTAAAGCAAAATCTTGATTTTGAGTAGATTTACAGCATCAAAAATTTCTCAACGAGACTTAGGGAAAATCCTGATAACTCGCTGGAAACGCAAAATTTTTGTGCATTTGAGGACGGATTCATGCGTGTTATGTTGTATTGGATAGATTTATGTGATTTGCGATACTTTGATACTGCTCAGAATGTGGTAATTTTGACTTATTTCAAACTTCATATAACTGCAGATAGCGCTCTGAAAACACGAAATATGATGTTTCTGTCGACAGATTCATACATATTATGATGTCTTGGATAGGAATATGAACTTTTTGATTGTGAAAATCTGCGCAGAAAAGCGTGATTTCAACTCATTCCAAAGATTGTAAAACTGAAAATAGCACTCTAAAAACACGAAATATGATGTATTTGGTGCTAGATTCTGCCATATAACGCATTTTTGGAGCGAAATCTTGATTCTGAGCAGATTTACAGCATCAAAAATTTCTCAATGAGACTCAGAAAAAACGCTGATAACTCGCTGGAAACGCAAAATTTTGGGCATTTGAGGACAAATTCATGCGTTTTATGTTGTATTGGATAGATTTATGTGATCTGCGATACTTTGGAACTGCTCAGAATGTGGTAATTTTTGACTTATTCCATATAACTGCAGATAGCGCTCTGAAAACACGAAATATGATGTTCTTGTCGACGGATTCATACATATTATGATGTCCTTGATAGGAATATGAACTTTTTGATCGTGAAAATCTGCGCGGAAAAGCGTGATCCCAACTTATTCCAAAGTTTGTGAAACTGGGAATAGCACTCTAAGAACACGAAATATGATGTATTTGGTGCTAGTTTCTGCCATATAACGCATTTCTGAAGCAAATTCTTGCTTCTGAGCAGATTTTCAGCATCAAAAATTTCTCAACGAGACTCAGAAAAAACGCCGATAACTCGCTGGAAACGCTGGATTTTGTGCATTTGAGGACGGGTTCATGCGTATTATGTTGTATGGATAGATTTATGTGATTTGGGATACTTTGAAACTGCTCAGAATGTGGTAATTTTGACTTATTTTAAACTTCATACAACTGCAGAAAGCGCTCTTAAAACACGAAATATAATATTTTTGTCGATGGACTCATACATATTATAATGTCCTGGATATGAATATGAACTTCTTGATTGTGAAAATCTGCGCCTAAAAGCGTGATTTCAACTTATTCCAAAGTCTGTTAAACTAAGAATAGCACTCTAAAAACACGGAATATGATGTATTTGGTGCTAGATTCTGCCATAGAACGCATTTCTGGAGCAAAATCTTGTTTCTGAGCAGATTTATAGCATCAAAAATTTTTCAACAAGACCCAGAAAAAACGCCGATAACACGCTGAAAACGCAAAATTTTGTGCTTCAGAGGACGGATATTACGCGAATTATGTTGTTTTTGGATAGATTCATGTGATTTGCGATACTTTGGAACTGCTCAGAATGTGGTGATTTTGACTTATTCCAAATTTCATATAACTGCAGATAGCGCTCTGAAAACACAAAATATGATGTTTTTGTCGATGGATTTATACATATTATGATGTCCTGGATAGGAATGTGATCTTTTTGATTGTGTATATCTGCGCGGAAAGAGCGTGATTTTAACTTATTCCAAAGTTTGTAAAACTGAAAATAGCATTCTAAAAACATGAAATATGATGAATTTGATGCTAGATTTTGCCATATCACGCATTATTGAAGCAAAATTTTGATTCTGAGCAAATTTAGAGCATCAAAAATTTCTCAACGAGACTCAGGAAAAAACGCTGATAACTCGCTGGAAACGCAGAATCTTGTGCATTTGAGGACGGATTCATGCGTATTATGTTGTATTGGATAGATTTATTTGATTTGCGATACTTTGGAACTGCTTAGAATGTGGTAATTTTGACTTACTTCAAATTTCATATAACTGCAGATAGCGCTCTGAAAACACAAAATATGATGTTTTTGTCGATGGATTTATTCATATTATGATGTCCCAGATAGGAATATGATCTTCTGATTGTGAAAATCTGCGCGGGAGAGCGTGACTTAAACTTATTCCAAAGTTTGTAAAACTGGAAATAGCACTCTAAAAACACGAAATATGATATGCTTGGTGCTGGATTCTGGCATATGAGGCATTTCTGAAGCAGAATCTTGATTCTGAGCTGATTCACAGCATCGAAAAATTTCTCAACAAGACTCAGAAAAAACGCTGATAACCCGCTAAAAACGCAAAATTTTGTGCATTTGTGGACAGAACCATGCGTATTATGTTGTATTGGATAGATTTATGTGATTTGCGATACTTTAAAACTGCTCAAAATGTGGTAAATTTGACTTATTCCAAATTTCATATAACTGCAGATAGCGCTCTGAAAACACGATATATGATGTTTTTGTCGATGGATTCATACATATTATGATGTCCTGGATAGAAATATGAGCTTTTTGATTGTGAAAATCTGCGCGGAAAAGCGTGATTTCAACTTATTCCAAAGTTTGTAAAACTGAATATGGCACTCTAAAAACACAAAATATGATGTATTTGGTGCTAGATTCTGCCATATAACGCATTTTTTAGGGAAAATCTTGATTCTGAGCAGATTTACAGCATCAAAAATTTCTCAACGAGACTTAGAAAAAACGCTGATAACTCGCTGGAAAACGCAAAATTTTGTGCATTTGAGGACGGATTCATGCGTATTATGTTGTATTGGATAGATTTATGTGATTTGCGATACTTAGGAACTGCTCAGAATGTGGTAATTTTGACTTGTTTCAAACTTCATATAACTGCAGATAGCGCTCAGAAAATAAGAAACATGATGTTTCTGTCGATGGATTCATACATATCATGATGTCCTTGATAGGAATATGAACTTTCTGATTGTGAAAATCAACGCGGGAAAGCGTGATTTCAACTCATTCCAAAGTTTGTAAAACTGAAAATGACACTCTAAAAACACGAAATATGATGTGATTGGTTCTAGATTCTGCCATATAACGCATTTTTGAAGCAAAATCTTGATTCTGAGCAGATTAACAGCATCAAAAATTTCTAAACGAGACTCACAAAAAACGCTGATAACTCGCTGGAAACGCAAAGTTTTGTGCATTTGAGTACATTTATGCGTATTATGTTGTATTGGATAGATTTATGTGATTTGCGATACTTTGAAACTGCTCAGAATGTGGTAATTTTGACTTATTTCAAACTTCATATAACTGCGGATAGCGCTCTGAAAACACGAAATATGATGTTTCTGTCGACGGATTCGTACATATTATGATGTCTAGGATAGGAATATGAACTTTTTGATTGTGAAAATCTGCGCAGAAAAGCGTGATTTCAACTTATTCCAAAGATTGTAAAACTGAAAATAGCACTCTAAAAACACGAAACATGATGTAATTGGTTCTAGATTCTGCCATATAACGCATTTTTTAAGCAAAATCTTGATTTTGAGAAGATTTACAGCATCAAAAATTTCTCAACGAGACTTAGGGAAAACCCTGATAACTTGCTGGAAACGCTAAATTTTGTGAATTTGAGGACGGATTCATGCGTATTATGTTGTATTGGATAGATTTATGTGATTTGCGATACTTTGAAACTGCTCAGAATGTGGTAATTTAGACTTATTTAAACTTCATATAACTGCAGATAGCGCTCAGAAAACAAGAAATATGATGTTTCTGTCGATGGATTCATACATATCATGATGTCCTGGATAGGAATATGAACTTTCTGATCGTGAAAATCAACCCGGGAAAGCGTGATTTCAACTTATTCCAGAGTTTGTAAAACTGAAAATGGCACTCTAAAAACACGAAATATGATGTAATTGGTGCTAGATTCTGCCATATAACGCATTTTTAAAGCAAAATCTTGTTTCTGAGCAGATTTACAGCATCAAAAATTTCTCAACAAGACTCAGAAAAAACGCCGATAACTCGCTGGAAACGCAGAATTTTGTGCGCTAGAGGACGAATTCATGCGTATTATGTTGTATTGGATAGATTTATGTGATTTGCGATACTTTGAAACTGCTCAGAATCTGGTGACTTTGACTTATTTCAAATTTCATATAACTGCAGATAGCGCTCTGAAAACAAAAAATATGATGTTTTTGTCGATGGATTTATTCATATTATGATGTCCTGGACAGGAATATGATCTTTTTGATTGTGAGAATCTGCGCGTTGGAGCGTGACTTTAACTCATTCCAAAGTTTGTAAAACTGAAAATAGCACTCTAAAAACACGAAATATGATGTATTTGGTGCTAGATTCTGCCATATAACGCATTTTTCAAGCAAAATATTGATTCTGAGCAGATCTACAGCTTCAAAAATTTCTGAACGAGACTTAGAGAAAACCCTGATAACTCGCTGGAAACGCAAAATTTTGTGCATTTGAGGACGGATTCATGCATTTATGTTGTATTGAATAGATTTATATGATTTGCGATACTTTGAAACTGCTCAGAATGTGGTAATTCTGACTTATTTCAAATTTCATATAACTGCAGATAGCGCTCTGAAAACACGAAATATAATGTTTTTGTCGATGGATTTATACATATTATGACGTCCTTGATGGGAATATGAACTTTTTGATTGTGAAAATCTGCGCGGAAAAGCGTGATTTCAACTTATTCCAAAGTTTGTAAAACCGAAAATAGCACTCTAGAAACACGAAATAAGATGTATTTGGTGCTAGATTCTGCCATATATCGCATTTTTGAAGAAAAATCTTGATTCTGAGCAGATTGACAGCATCAAAAATTTCTCAACGAGACTCAGAAAAAACGCTGATAACACGCTGGGAACGCAGAATTTGGTGCATTTGAGGACGGATTCATACGTATTATGTTGTATTGCATAGATTTATGTGATTTGCGATACTTTGAAACTGCACAGAATGTGGTAGTTTTGACTTATTGCAAACTTCATATAACTGCAGATAGCGCTCTGAAAACACGAAATATGATGTTTCTGTCGACGGATTCGTACATATTATGATGTCTTGGATAGGAATATGAACTTTTTGATTGTGAAGATCTGCGCAGAAAAGCGTGATTTCAACTTATTCCACAGATTGTAAAACTGAAAATAGCACTCTAAAAACACGGAATATCATGTATTTGGTGCTAGATTCTGCCATATAACGCATTTTTGAAGCAAAATCTTGATTCTGAGCAGATTTACAGCACCAAAAATTTCTCAACGAGACTCAGAAAGAACGCTGATAACTCGCTGGAAACGCAAAATTTGGTGCATTTGAGAACGGATTCATGCGTATTATGTTACATTGGATAGATCTATGTGATTTGCGATACTTTGAAACTGTTCAGAATGTGGTAGTTTTTACTTATTTTAAATTTCATATAACTGCAGAAAGCGCTCTGAAAACACGGAATATGATGTTTTTGTCGATGGATTCATACATATTATGATGTCCTGGATAGGAATATGAACTTTTTGATCGTGAAAATCTGCGCGGAAGAGCGTGATTTCAACGTATTCCAAAGTTTGTGAAACTGAAAATAGCACTCTAAAAACACGAAATATGATGTATCTGTGCTAGATTCTGCCACATAACGCATTTTAGAAGCAAAATCTCGATTCTGAGCAGATTTACAGCATCAAAAATTTCTCAACGAGACTCAAAAAAAACGCTGATAACTCGCTGGCAACGCTAAATTTTGTGTATTTGAGGACGAATTCATGCGTATTATGTTGTATTGGATAGGTTTATGTGATTTGCGATACTTTGAAACTGCTCAGAATGTGGTAATTTTGACTTATTTCAAACTTCATATAACTGGAGAAAGCGCTGTAAAAACAAGAAATATGATGTTTTTGTCGATGGATTCATATATATTATGATGTCCTGGATAGAAATATGGACTTTTTGATAGTGCAAATCTGCGCGGAAAAGTGTGATTTCAACTTATTCCAGAGTTTGTAAAACTGAGAATAGCACTCTAAAAACACGAAAAATGATGTATTTGGTGCTAGATCCTCCCATATAACGCATTTCTAAAGCAAAATCTTGATTCTGAGCAGATTTACAGCATCAAAAATCTTTTAACGAGGCTCAGAAAAACGCTGATAACTTGCTGGACACGCAAAATCTTGTGCATTTGAGGACGGATTCATGCGTATTATGATGTATTGGATAGATTAATGTAATTTGCGATACTTTGAAACTGCTCAGAATGTGGTAATTTTGACTTATTTCAAACTTCATATAACTGCAGATAGCGCTCTGAGAACACGAAATATGATGTCTAAGTCGATGGATTCATACATATTATGATGTCCTGGATAGGAATATGAATTTTTTGATTGTGAAAATCTGCGTGGAAGAGCGTGATTTCAACTTATTCCAAAGTTTTTAAAACTGAAAATAGCACCTTAAAAACACGGAATATGATGTATTTGGTGCTAGATTCTGCCATATAACGCATTTTTAATGCAATATCTTGATTCTGAGCAGATTTACAGCATCAAAAATTTCTCAACTAGACTCAGAAAAAACGCTGATAACTTGCTTTAAACGCAAAATTTTGTGCATTTGGGGACGGATTCATGCGTATTATGTTGTATTGGATGGATTTATGTGATTTGCGATACTTTGAAATTGCTCAGAATGTGGTAATTTTGACTTATTTCAAATTTCATATAACTGCAGATAGCGCTCTTAAAACACGAAATATGATGTTTTTGTCGATGGATTCATACATATTATGATGTTCTGGATGGGAATATGAACTTGTTGATTGTGAAAATCTGCGCGGGAAAGCGTGATTTCAACTTATCCCAAAGTTTGTAAAACTAGAAATAGCCCTCTAAAAACACGAAATATGATGTATTTGGTGGAAGATTCTGCCATATAACGCATTTTTGAAGAAAAATCTTGATTCTGAGCAGATTTACAGCATCAAAAATTTCTCAACCAGACCCAGAAAAAATGCTGATAACTTGCTGGAGACGAGAAATTTTGTGCATTTGAGGACATTCATGCGTATTATGTTGTATTGGATAGATTTATGTGATTTGCGATACTTCGAAACTGCTCAGAATGTGGTAATTCTGACTTATTTCAAACTTCATATAACTGCAGATAGCGCTCTGAAAACACGAAATATGATGTCTAAGTCGATGGATTCATACATATTATGATGTCCTGGATAGGAATATGAACTTTTTGATTGTGAAAATCTGCGTGGAAAAGCGTGAATTCAACTTATTCCAAAGTTTTTAAAACTGAAAATGGCACCTTAAAACACGAAATATGATGTATTTGGTGCTAGATTCTGCCATATGACGCATTTTTGAAACAAAGTCTTGATTCTGAGCAGATTTACAGCATCAAAAATTTCTCAACAAGACTCAGAAAAAACGCCGATAACTCGCTGGAAACGCAAAATTTTGTGCATTTGGGAACGGATTCATGCGTATCATGTTGTATTGAATAGATTTATGTGATTTGCGATACTTTGAAGCTGC
Source organism: Dromius quadrimaculatus (assembly GCA_963989225.1). NCBI lineage: Eukaryota > Metazoa > Arthropoda > Insecta > Coleoptera > Carabidae > Dromius > Dromius quadrimaculatus. The sequence continues at coordinate 41,792 of CAXDIG010000147.1, forward strand.
TCAGAATGTGGTAATTTTGACTCATTTCAAATTTCATATAACTGCAGATAGCGCTCTGAAAACACGAAAAATGATGTTTTTGTCGATGGATTCATACATATTATGATGTCCTGGATAGGAATATGAACTTTTTGATTGTGAAAATTTGCGCGGAAAAGTGTGATTCCAACCTATTCCGAAGTTTGTAGAACTGAAAATAGCACTCTAAAAACACGAAATATGATGTATTTGGTGCTAGATTCTGCCATATAACGCATTTTTTAAGCAAAATCTTGATTCTGAGCAGATTTACAGAATCAAAAATTTCTCAACGAGACTCAGGAAAAACTCTGATAACTTGCTGGGAACGCAAAATTTTGTGCATTTGAGGACGGATTCACGCGTATTATGTTGTATTGGATAGATTTATGTGATTTGCGATACTTTGAAACTGCTCAGAATATGGTAATTTTGCCTTATTTCAAATTACATTTAACTGCAGATAGCGCTCTGAAAATACGAAATATGATGTTTTTGTCGATGGATTCATACATATTATGATGTTCTGGATAGAAATATGAACTTTCTGATTGTGAAAATCTGCGCGGAGAAGCGTGATTCCAACCTATTCCAAAGTTTGTAAAACTGAAAATAGCACTCTTAAAACACGAAATATGATGTATTTGGTGCTAGATTCTGCCATATAACGCATTTTTGGAGGAAAATCTTAATTCTGAGCAGATGTACAGCATTAGAAATTTCTCAACGAGACTCAGAAAAAACGCTGATAACTCGCCGGAAACGCGAAATCTTGTGCGCTAGAGGACGGATTCATGCGTATTATGTTGTATTGGATAGATTTATGTGATTTGCGATACTTTGAAACTGCTCAGAATGTGGTAATTTTGACTTATTTCAAACTTCATATAACTGCAGATAGCGCTCTGCAAACACGATATATGATGTTTTTGTCGATGAATTCACACATATTATGATGTCCTGGATAGGAATATGAACTTTCTGATTGTGAAAATCTGCACGGAAAAGCGTGATTCCAACATATTCCAAAGTTTGTAGAACTGAAAATAGCACTCTAAAAACACGAAATATGATGTATTTAGTGCTAGATTCTGCCATATAACGCATTTTTTAAGCAAAATCTTGATCCTGAGCAGATTTACAGCATCAAAAATTTCTCAACGAGACTCAGAAAAATCGCTGATAACTTGCTGGAAACGCAAAATTCTGTGCATTTGAGGACGGATTTATGCGTATTATGTTGTATTGTATAGATTTATGTGATTTACGATACTTTGAAACTGCTCAGAATGTGGTGATTTTGACCTATTTCAAATTTCATATAACTGCAGATAGCGCTCTGGAAACACGGAATTAGATGTTTTTGTCGATGGATTCATATATATTATGATGTCCTGGATAGAAATATGGACTTTTTGATTGTGCAAATTTGCGCGGAAGAACGTTATTTTAACTCATTCCAAGGTTTGTAAAACTGAGAATAACACTCTAAAAACACCGAATATGATGTATTTGGTGCTAGATTCTGCCATATAACGCATTTTTGAAGCAGAATCTTGATTCTGAGCAGATATCCAGCATCAAATATTTGTTAACGAGACTCAGGAAAAACGCTGATAACTCGCTGGTCACGCAAAATTTTGTGCATTTGAAGACGGATCCAAGCGTATCATGTTGTATTGGATAGATATATGTGATTTGCGATACTTTGAAACTGCTCAGAATGTGGTAAATTTGACTTATTCCAAATTTCATATAACTGCAGATAGCGCTCTGAGAACACGGAATATGATGTTCTTGTCGATGGATTCATACATATAATGATGTCCTGGATAGGAATATGAACTTTTTGATTGTGAAAATCTGCGCGGAAAAGCGTGATTTCAACTCATTCCAAAGTTTGTGAAACTGAAAATAGCACTCTAAAAACACGAAATATGATGTATTTGGTGCTAGATTTTGCCAAATAAAGCATCCTTGAAGCAAAATATTGATTCTGAGCAGATTTACAACATCAAAAATTTCCCAACGAGACTTAGAAAAAACGCTGATAACTCGCTGGGAACGCAAAATTTTGTGCATTTGAGGACGGATTCATGCGTATTATGTTGTATTGGATAGATTTATGTGATTTGCGATACTTTGGAACTGCTTAGAATGTGGTAATCTTGACTTATTCCAAATTTCATATAACTGCAGATAGCGCTCTGAAAACACGAAATATGATGTTTTTGTTGATGGATTCATACATATTATGATGTCCTGGATAGGAATATGAACTCCTTGATTGTGAGATTCTGCGCGGAAAAGCGTGATTTCAACTTATTCCAAAGTTTATAAAACTGAAAATAGCACTTTAAAAACACGAAATATGATGTATTTGGTGCTAGATTCTGCCATATAACGCATTTTTGGAGCAAAATCTTGATTCTGAGCAGATTTACAGCATCAAAAATTTCTCAACGAGACTCAGAAAAGACGCTGATAACTCGCTGGAAACGCTAAATTTTGTGCATTTGAGGACGGATTCATGCGTATTATGTTGTATTGGATAGATTTATGTGATCTGCGATACTTTGAAACTGCTCAGAATGTGGTAATCTTGACTTATCTCAAACTTCATATAACTGCAGATAGCGCTCTGAAAACACGGAATATGATGTTATTTTTGATGGATTGCGGATCTGCGCGGGGAAGCGTGATTTCAACTCATTCCAAAGTTTGTGAAACTCAAAATAGCTTTCTAAAAACACAAAATATGATGTATTTGGTGCTAGATTCTGCCATATAACGCATTTTTCAAGCAAAATCTTGATTCTGAGCAGATTTGCAGCATCAAAAATTTCTCAACGAGACTCAGGAAAAACGCTGATAACTCGCTGGAAACGCAAAATTTTGTGCATTTGAGGACGGATACATGCGTATTATGTTGTATTGGATAGATTTATGTGATTTGCGATACTTTGGAACTGCTTAGAATGTGGTAATTTTGACTTATTCCAAATTTCATATAACTGCAGATAGCGCTCTGAAAACAGGAAATATGATGTTTTTGTCGATGGATTCATACATATTATGATATCCTGGATAAGAATAGGAACTTCTTGATTGTGAGAATCTGCGCGGAAAAGCGTGATTTCAACTTATTCCAAAGTTTATAGAACTGAAAATAGCACTTTAAAAACACGAAATATGATGTATTTGGTGCTAGATTCTGCCATATAACGCATTTTTGAAGCAAAATCTTAATTCTGAGCAGATTTACAGCATCAAAAATTTCTCAACGAGACTCAGAAAAGACGCTGATAACTCGCTGGAAACGCTAAATTTTGTGCATTTGAGGACGGATTCATGCGTATTATGTTGTATTGGATAGATTTATGTGATCTGCGATACTTTGAAACTGCTCAGAATGTGGTAATCTTGACTTATCTCAAACTTTATATAACTGCAGATAGCGCTCTGAAAACACGGAATATGATGTTTTTTTCGATGGATTCCTACATATTATGATGTCCTGGATAGAAATATGTACTTTTTGATAGCGGATCTGCGCGGACAAGGGTGATTTCAACTTATTCCAAAGTTTGTAATACTCAAAATAGCTCTCTAAAAACACAAAATATGATGTATTTGGTGCTAAATTCTGCCATATAACGCATTTTTTAAGCAAAATCTTGATACTGAGCAGATTTGCAGCATCAAAAATTTCTCAACGAGAGTCTGGAAAAACGCTCATAACTTGCTGGAAACGCAAAATTTTGTGCATTTGAGGACGGATTCATGCGTATTATGTTGAATTGGATAGATTTATGTAATTTGCGATACTTTGGAACTGCTTAGAATGTGGTAATTTTGACTTATTCCAAATTTCATATAACTGCGGATAGCGCTCTGAAAACACGAAATATGATGTTTTTGTCGATGGATTCATACATATTATGATGTCCTGGATAGGAATATGAACTTCTTGATTGTGAAAATCTGCGCGGAAAAGCGTGATTTCAACTTATTCCAAAGTTTATAGAACTGAAAATAGCACTTTAAAAACACGAAATATGATGGATTTGGTGCTAGATTCTGCCATATAACGCATTTTTGGAGCAGAATCTTGATTCTGAGCAGATATCCAGCATCAAATATTTCTTAACGAGACTCAGGAAAAACGCTGATAACTTACTGGGAACGAAAAATTTCGTGCATTAGAGAACGGATTCATGCGTGTTATGTTGTATTGGATAGATTTATGTGATTTGCGATACTTTGAAACTGCTCAGATTGTGGTAATTTTGACTTATTTCAAACTTCATATAACTGCAGATAGCACTCTGAAAACTCGGAATATAATGTTTTTGTCGATGGATTCATACATATTATGATGTCCTGGATAGGAATATGTACTTTTTTATTGCGGATCTGCGCGGAGAAGCGTGATTTCAACTCATTCCAAAGTTTGTAAAACTTAAAATAGCTCTCTAAAAACACAAAATATGATGTATTTGGTGCTAGATTTTGCCATATAACGCATTTTTGAAGCAAAATCTTGATTCTGAGCAGATTAACAGCATCAAAAATTTCTCAATGAGACTCAGAAAAAATGCTCATAACTTGCTGGAAACGCAGAATTTTGTGCATGTGAGGACGAATTCATGCGTATTATGTTGTATTGGATAGATTTATGTGATTTGGGATACTTTGAAACTGCTCAGAATGTGGTAATTTTGACTTATTTCAAACTTCATATAACTGCAGATAGCGCTCTGAAAACACGCAATATGATGTTTTTGTCGATGGATTCATATATATTATGATGTCCTGGATAGGCATATGGACTCTTTGATTGTGCAAATCTGCGCGGAAAAGCGTGATTTCAACTTATTCCTAGGTTTGTGAAACTGAGAATAGCAGTCTAAAAACACAAAATATGATGTATTTGGTGCTAGATCCTGCCATATAACGCATTTCTGGAGCAAAATCTTGATTCTGAGCAAATTTACAGCATCAAAAATTTCTCAACGAGTGTTGAATTCTAATCTAGTTGACAATATTTAAACAGCGTTTTCTAATTCTATATTTTCGTCTTTCAGTACATCAATTCGATACGTTACGGTACTGTTAGTTACGCTCTTAAGCTAAAAACAATGAATATACATAATTTAATATATTAACAAACATATCTTTCTCAACTAACTCACATTTCTAGTCCTTTAGATTAAATTAAAAATTCAACAAATTTTTGACATTTCAAATCGTTATTTTTTTTTTTTATTTTTCAAAATTACCTGCCTTCTTCACTCTTAACTTATTTTATCCAATTTTTTTTCATCGCCTACTGCCGCAACATTCTCGCCCCCGTAAGACTGATGGTGATGAAGTCCAGTTTTAAGGTCCAGTACGGCGATTTTTGAGGCTGGTCTTCGAATGAATCTATTTCCTACTTGAACTTTGTCCTTCTATTCCAATAACTCTATTTTCATTTTCCTTCTGGGAGTGCAGAATTTCAATTTCATTCTTATAAGCTTGTTTTTGTGCCAACTGCCATAAAATATTTTCTGCATGATATAATTCTTCCTGTTTCAAGAATCCTATTATTTTAGGCTCATTTCCACGTCGACAATTATTCATAAATCTGCACACAAATGCTGTTGATCTCAAAAGTCTCTCCAATTTTGAGAAGCTTTCAAGATTGATGAATGTATGTTGAATAATTTCTTCATGTACATGACATAAGCGAAGTTCTTCAGTTGCTTCATTAATTTGAATGTTTTGACTTGGCCAAAGTTCTTCTGCAAGGTACAGGAACTCTGGTCCTTGAAACCAACAATTTTTTACATCAAAACATGATCCTTTACCCCATTTCGTAGATTCATCAGCTATATTTAGCTTCGTGGGTACCCATCTCCATACATTCACATCAGTTTCAGTTAGAATTTCTCCGATTCTCAACGCTACAAATTGACCATATCTTCGCGCGTCCGAACGTATCCAACTTAGCACAGTTGAGGAATCTGTATGGAAATATCGCTTCTTGATTGTAACGGTGTGACTTGAGCATATCATCTTCATCAGTTGCGTACCTATTACTGCTGCTTGTAAGTCGAGTCGTGGTATTGATAAAGGTTTTAAAGGTGCAACTTTGGATTTTGCTGTCACTAATGCGCAGTGTGGAATACCATTTTTGTCAATAATTCTGAACGTATCAACAAAAACATGTAGTTGAACTGACTCTAGATTGGAATTCTCATATTCGCTAAAATAACAGCATGGAATATTAATTTCATTCAAATAATTGAATAATGTTGACCATTTATGCCATTTTTCGTATAGTTCATGGTCTATTTTTTCATCCCATGCAATTGCTTCACGCCATATTTCCTGTATCAATATTTCCCCGTGAATAGTGAAGAATGACAGGATTCCTAATGGATCATACATACTCATGACGCAACTCAATACTGGACGCTTAGTTGGGATTTCCTCACCATATATAAACATTTTCATACCTTCTTTGATTATTGTTGAAAAAGAAAACACATCTTTCTCCGGAAGCCAAATCATCCCAAGAACTATTTCGTTTCTTGAACCTTTTATATCACTCACAATCTTTTTTCTAATAGATTGGTTTTTATTCTCTCCTAGCTCTTGAAGAACTTCTGCTGAATTGGATATCCAGTTTCGAATGTTAAATCCACCTGAAGAATGAACTAATATGACTTCTTTAACTATCTTCACAGCTTCTTAAATTGAATCCATACTATCTAAATGATCATCCACGTAATGATTTTCTAAGATTGCTTCTGCAGCTCTTGGATACAATTGTGAATATTCTTTCGCGTTCAAATTTTTGACAAACTGAGCTGAATATGGTGAGCATTTAGACCCAAATGTTGCCACATCCATTACATATATCTCTGGATCGCTTTTTGAATCTTCTCTCTACAGGAAACGTTGTGACTGCTTATCCTCTTCACGAATTTGAATTTGATGGAACATCTCCCTGATGTCTCCACAAATAGCAATTCTTCTTTGGCGAAAACGGCATGAAATTGATGGCAATGATTCCAGTTAATCAGGACCTCTTAATATCATTGAATTAAAAAATATATCTTCTACTTTTGCAGCTGCATCCCAAATCAATCTGACTTTTCCTGTTTTTTTAGGATTAATTACCACTCCAAGAGGTAAATACCACACTTTCCTTGGATCAGCACCTTGTACTTCGTTTTCTGTTACTCTATGTGCATACCCTTTTACTTGATATTCTTCTATTTGTTTCTTAACATTTTCGTATAAATCTGGCTTTCCTTCTAGTCTTCTTTCTAAACATTTTAATCTTGAAAATGCCATTGAGTAGGTGTCAGGAAATTCAAAAGCATCATATTTCCACAGTAAACCTGTTTCAAATCTGTCTTTTATACGCTTTGTCGTATCTTCTAAGATTCTTTGAGCTCTAATATCTTCATTGGACATGTTGACTGGTGCCATTATTTTCTATGCTGAAATAATTTTTCACCATCCCATGAATATTATCGTCAGAGTTACATTTACATAAATGACAGGAATGATAAGGTTCATTTCGTTTTTCACTTGAAGAATTCGTTCCATATATAGACCATCCCAGCTTTGTTTTTGTTGCTATTGGTTGACCGAAAGCACCCTCTCTCATTTTTAAAGGTACTATTAGTTTTAGATTATCCAATCCAATCAGTAGTCTTGGAACAGCATTTTCATAACTTTTAACTGGAAGTCCCTTTAAATAATTGAATTTCTCTTCTAGTTCATCAAAGTTGAGTGTCTGAATGGGTAAATGGTGAGATGGTACGGTTCTAGTGTTCAATAAATTGAATTTTTTCTTTATACCTAAGCCGGATATTTCTAATTGAACTCTTTGAGATGTTGACTCCATTCTTGTAACATTATTAGTCCATTTTAGACATAAAGGCTCACGTGTACCTTCTAGTTGAAGTTTGTTAGCTAATTCTTCTTTTATTAATGTTAAAGAGGAACCATCATCGAGGAAGGCAAATGTATCTATTGATGAAGTTTTGGCATACAATGTTACGGGTATAATTCGAAATAGAAGTGATGACCGTGTGCCATGAAATGCACTTATTTCTTCTTTTACTCCTGAATTGGTTTTTCTCATTTTATTCTGTTCTATTTCTGAAGAATGTAACATCGAGTGATGCTCTCTTCCACATCCATTTATTCCGCATTGTTTCGAGAACTAACACTGCCATTTGCCATGGTAATTTAAACAGCATCTACAACGATGATTTTCCTGAATAAACTTCCAGCGATCTTCTATCTTCATGTTTTTGAAATCCTCGCATTCATTCAACTTGTGCTTTGTTTTCTTACATAAGTAACATAATATATTCTTATTTTTTGAAGCGTCTTCATTTTTAACATTATGGAAATTTATTTTTCCCTTTTCTCGTTGTTTACCATCTTTACTAGGATTTGTGTCAATAAATATGGCGACGTCACTTGCGGCTGAAACAATTTGCGACATGTATAGAGCAAATGTTTTTATTGTAACATATTCTTGATTTTTCTCAAATATTGCCCAATCTAATTGCAAGTGCGTTGGTAACTTTTCAACCATTTCTTGAAGAAGAACAGGATTATTCATTTGTGCTCTTTGATCTGCAGCTTCTAGATGGTCGCATAGGTTTTGAATTGCTAATCCAAATTTTATTAATGTTTCTAATTTATCGTTTCTAGGAGACAGTATTTGTCGTATTTTATTCAATAGCGAATTTATAAGGAGCTCTGGGCGCCCATATGAAATTTCAAGTGTCGATATCACACCAGAAACCGATGATGGTAGTAGCAGTCTACTTCTAACAGCCTCTAAAGCATTCCCTTTTAAACAACGTTGGAGACGAATTAAATTTTCCACGTCTTTGTATCCGCGTGCAGACGTTGAGTTTCTATAGCTGCTAATGAAAATTGGCCAGTCTTCAGGGTTTCCCGCAAATATTGGAAGATCCTTTGGAATTACTTGTCGAGCTACCACCTGTTCTCTGTTCAAATGCATGTCGATCTTTTCATCAGCATTTTCTTTTAAAATATAAGATTTTGTTTGATATTCTTGAGATTTTATTCTTGATTTTATTTCAAATGACGGATGTGAATTGGATATTTCTCTGTCGGAAGCCATAATTTTGTTATGAATTTTTGGATTTGAGATTGACGTGGTAACCATTTTTTTATGACTTTGCGTTACGTTTGGTTCCAGGGTCTGATCTCTATCAATCCACTCTTGTACCTTTTCTATGCTTCTTTGGCAACTCTTTCCAGACTTCACACTTGTAGCATCTTCATCCAGTTTATCATTCAAAATCTTGTATTCGTTTTTCAAATAATTTGTTTTCAATTTATATTCTTCTTCTAACTGCTGCAATTCAAGTTCTAATCGACGAGATCGTAGACTTTTAGTGGATTTGATAGTTTGCTCTTCTTCCGCTAGATCATTACAATATCTGCATTCCCAATCTCCATCTTTGATATTCTCTTCTACTCCAGCACAAGAATAATGATACCATTTGTCACATTTATCGCAAGCTACCATATCCTCTTCACTATCTAGCCTATCACATCTGTTGCAATTATGACTGTTCATTGTATATTTCGTTTTTATTTTTCCTTGTTGCAGTTCGTTAGAAATCTTAAGAGAATGTTGAATTCTAATCTAGATGACAATATTTAAACAGCGTTTTCCAATTTTATATTTTCGTCTTACAGTACATCAATTCGATACGTTACGATACTGTGAGTTACGCTTTTAAGCTAAAAACAATGAATATACATAATTTTATATATTAACAAACATATTTTTCTCAACTAACTTACATTTCTAGTCCTTTAGAATAAATTAAAAATTCAACAAATTTTTGACATTTCAAATCATTATTTTTTCTTTATTTTCCAAAATTATCTGCCTACTTTACTCTTAACTTATTTTATTTATTTTTATTCATCGCCTACTGCCGCAGCAACAAGACTCAGAAAAAACGCTGATAACTCGCTAGAAACGCAAAATTTTGTACATTTGAGGACGGATTTATGCGTATTATGTTGTATTGGATAGATTTATGTGATTTGCGATACTTTGAAACTGCTCAGAATGTTGTAATTTTGACTTATTCCAAATTTTATATAACTGCAGATAGCGCTCTGAAAACACGAAATATGATGATTCTGTCAATGGATTCATACATATTATGATGTCCTGGATAGAAATATGAGCTTTTTGATTGGGAATATCGGCGTGGAAAAGCGTGATTCAAACTTATTCCAAAGTTTGTAAAACTGGAGATAGCACTCCAAAAACACGAAATATGATGTATTTGGTGCTAGGTTCTGCCATATAACGCATTTCTAAAACAAAATCTTGATTCTTAGCAGATTAACAGCATCAAAAATTTCTCAACGAGGCTCAGAAAGAACGCTGATAACTCGCTGTAAACGCAAAATCTTGTGCATTTGAGGACGGATTCATGCGTATTATGTTGTATTGGATAGATTGATATGATTTGCGATACTTTGAAGTTGCTCAGAATGTGGGAATTTTGACTTATTCCAAACTTCATATAACTGCAGATAGCGCTCTGAAAATACGAAATATGATGTTTCTGTCGACGGATTCGTACTTATTATGATGTCTTGGATAGGAATATGAACTTTTTGATTGTGAAAATCTGCGCGGAAGAGCGTGATTTCAACTTATTCCAAAGTTTGTGAAACTGAAAATAGCACTCTAAGAACACGGAATATGATGTATTTGGTGCTAGATTCTGCCATATAACGCATTTCTGAACCCAAATCTTGATTCTGAGCAGACTCACAGCATCAGAAATTTCTCAACGAGACTCAGGAAAAACACTGATACCTTGCTACGAACGCAAAATTTTGTGCTTTTGAGGACGGATTCAAGCGTATTATGTTGAATGGGATAGATTTATGTGATTTGCGATACTTTGAAACTGCTCAGAATGTGGTAATTTTGACTTATTTCAAATTTAATATAGCTGCAGATAGCGCCCTGAAAACACAAAATATGATGTTTTTGTCGATGGATTCATACATATCATAATGTCCTGGATAGGAATATGAACTTTTTGATTGTGAAAATCTGCGCGGAAAAGCGTGATTCCAACTTATTCCAAAGTTTTTAAAACTGAAAATTGCACTATAAAAACACGAAATATGATGTATTTGGTGCTGGATTCTGCCATATAACGCATTCCTGAACCAAAATCTTGTTTCTGAGCAGATTTACAGCAACAAAAATTTTTCAACAAGACTCAGAAAAAACGCCGATAACTCGCTGGAAACGCAAAATTTTGTGCATTTGAGGACGGATTCATGCGTATCATGTTGTATTGGATAGAGTTATGTGATTTGCGATACTTTGAAACTGCTCAGAATGTGGTAATTTGGACTTATTTCAAACTTCATATAACTGCAGATAGCGCTCTGAAAACACGAAATATGATGTTTCTGTCGATGGACTCATACATATCATGATGTCCTGGTTAGGAATATGAACTTTTGGATTGTAAAAATCTGCGAGGAAAAGCGTGATTCCAACTTATTCCAGAGTTTGTAAAACTGAAAATAGCACTCAAAAAACACGAAATATGATGTATTGGAGCTAGATTCTGTCATATAACGCATTTTTTAAGCAAAATCTTGATTCTGAGCAGATTTACAGCATCAGAACTTTCTCAACGAGACTCAGAAAAAACGCTGATAACACGCTGGAAACGCAGAATTTTGTGCATTTGGGGACGGATTCATACGTATTATGTTGTATTGGATAGATTTATGTGATTTGCGATACTTTGAAACCGCTGAGAATGTGGTAATTTTGACTTATTTCAAACTTCATATAACTGCAGATAGCGCTCTGAAAACAAGAAACATGATGTTCCTGTCGATGGATTCATACATATTATGATGTCCTGGATAGGAATATGAACTTTCTGATTGTGAAAATCAACGCGGGAAAGCGTGATTTCTACTTATTCAAAAGTTTGTCAAATTGATAATAGCACTCTAAAAACACGAAATATGATGTATTTGGTGCTAGATTCTGCCATATGACGCATTTCTGAAGCAAAATCTCGATTCTGAGCAGATTTACAGCATCAAAAATTTCTCAACGAGACTCAGAAAAAACGCTGATAACTCGCTGGAAACGCAAAATTTGTGCATTTGAGGATGGATTCATGGCGTATCATGTTGTATTGGATAGATTTATGTGATTTGCGATACTTTGAAAATGCTCAGAATGTGGTTATTTTGACTTATTTCAAACTTCATATAACTGCAGATAGCGCTCTGAAAACACAAAATATGATGTATTTGTCGATGGATTCATACATATCATGATGTCCTGGACAGGAATATGAACTTTTTGATTGGGAAAATCTGCGCGGAAAAGCGTGATTTCGACTCATTCCAGAGCTTGTAAAACTGAGAATAGCACTCTAAAACACAAAATATGATGTATTTGGTGCTTGATTCTGCCATATAACGCATTTCTGAAGCAAAATCTTGATTCTGAGCAGATTTACAGCATCAAAAATTTCTCAACGAGACTCAGGAAAAACGCCGATAACTCGCTGGAAACGCAAAATTTTGTGCATTTGAGGACGGATTCATGCGTATTATGTTGTGTTGGATAGAATTATGTGATTTGCGATACTCTGAAGCTGCTCTGAATGTGGTAATTTTGACTTATTTCAAACTTCATATATCTGCAGATAGCGCTCTGAAAACACGAAATATGATGTTTTTGTCGATGGATTCATACATATTATGATGTCCTGGACAGGAATATAAACTTTTTGATTGGGAAAATCTGCGCGGAAGAGCGTGACTTCAACTTATTCCAAAGTTTGTAAAACTGAGAATATCACTCTAAAAACACGAACTATAATGTATTTGGTCCCAGATTCTGCCATATAACGCATTTCTGAAGCAAAATCCCGATTCTGAGCAGATTTACAGCATCAAAAATTTCTCAACGAGACAGAAAAAACGCCGATAAACTCGCTGGAAACGCAAAATTTTGTGCATTTGAGGACGGATTCATGCGTATCATGTTGTATTGGATAGAGTTATGTGATTTGCGATACTTTGAAACTGCTCAGAATGTGGTAATTTGGACTTATTTCAAACTTCATATAACTGCAGATAGCGCTCTGAAAACACGAAATATGATGTTTCTGTCGATGGACTCATACATATCATGATGTCCTGGTTAGGAATATGAACTTTTGGATTGTAAAAATCTGCGAGGAAAAGCGTGATTTCAACTTATTCCAGAGTTTGTAAAACTGAAAATAGCATTCTAAAAACATGGAATATGATGTATTTGGTGCTAGATTCTGCCATATAACGCATTTTTTAAGCAAAATCTTGATTCTGAGCAGATTTACAGCATCAAAAATTTCTCAAACGAGACTCAGAAAAACGCTGATAACTCGCTGGGAACGCAAATTTTGTGCATTTTAGGACGGATGCATGCGTATCTTGTTGTATTGGATAGATTTATGTGATTTGCGATACTTTGAAACTGCTCAGAGTGTGGTAATTTGACTTATTCCAAACTTCATATAACTGCAGAGAGCGCTCTGAAAACACGAAATATGATGTTTTTATCGATGGATTCATATATATCATGATGTCCTGGATAGGAATATGAACTTTTTGATTGTAAGAATCTGCGCGGAAAAGCGTGATTTCAACTTTTTCCAAAGTTTGTAAAACTGAGAATAGCACTCTAAAAACACGAAAATATGATGTATTTGGTGCTAGATTCTGCCATATGACGCATTTCTGAGGCAAAATCTCGTTTCTGAGCAGATTTACAGCATCAAAAATTTCTCAACGAGACTCAGAAAAAACGCTGATAACTCGCTGGGAACGCAAAATTTTGTGCATTTGAGGATGGATTCATGCGTATCATGTTGTATTGGATAGATTTATGTGATTTGCGATACTTTGAAACTGCTCAGAATGTGGTTATTTTGACTTATTTCAAACTTCATATAACTGCAGATAGCGCTCTGAAAACACGAAATGTGACGAATTTGTCGATGGATTCATACATATCATGATGTCCTGGATAGGAAGATGAACTTTTTGATTGGGAAAATCTGCGCGGAAAATGCGTGATTTCAACTTATTCCAAAGTTTGTAAAACTGAGAATAGCACTCCAAAAACACGAAATATGATGTATTTGGTGCTAGATTCTGCCATATAACGCATCTCTGAAGCAAAATCTTGATTTTGAGCAGATTTACAGCATCAAAAATTTCTCAACGAGATTCAGAAAAACACCGATAACTCGCTGGAAACGCAAAATTTTGTGCATTTGAGGACGGATTCATGCGTATTATGTTGTATTGGATAGATTGATATGATTTGCGATACTTTGAAGTTGCTCAGAATGTGGAATTTTGACTTATTCCAAACTTCATATAACTGCAGAGAGCGCTCTGAAAACACGAAATATGATGTTTTTGTCGATGGATTCATATATATCATGATGTCCTGGATAGGAATACGAACTTTTTTATTGTAAAAATCTGCGCGGAAAAGCGTGATTTCAACTTTTTCCAAAGTTTGTAAAACTGAGAATAGCACTCTAAAAACACTAAATATGATGTATTTGGTGCTAGATTCTGCCATATGACGCAATTCTGAAGCAAAATCTCGATCTTAGCAGATTTACAGTATCAAAAATTCCTCAACGAGACTCGGAAAAAACGCTGATAACTCGCTGGAAATGCAAAATTTTGTGCATTTGAGGATGGATTCATGCGTATCATGTTGTATTGGATAGATTTATGTGATTTGCGATACTTTGAAACTGCTCAGAATGTGGTTATTTTGACTTATTTCAAACTTCATATAACTGCAGATAGCGCTCTGAAAACACGAAATGTGACGAATTTTTCGATGGATTCAAACATATCATGATGTCCTGGATAGGAAGATGAACTTCTTGATTGGGAGAATCTGCGCGGTAAAGCGTGATTTCAACTTATTCCAAAGTTTGTAAAACTGAGAATAGCACTCTAAAAACACGAAATATGATGTATTTGGTGCTAGATTCTGCCATATAACGCATTTCTGAAGCAAAATTCCGATTCTGAGCAGATTTACAGCATCAAAAGTTTCTCAACGAGACTCAGAAAAAACGCCGATAACTCGCTGGGTACGCATAATTTTGTGCATTCGAGGACGGATTCATGCGTATTATGTTGTACTGGATAGATTTATGTGATTTGCAATACTCTGGAACTGCTCAGAATGTGGTAATTTTGACTTATCTCAAACTTCATATAACTGCAGATAGCGCTCTGAAAACACGAAATATAATGTTTTTGTCGATGGATTCATACATATCATGATGTCCTGGATAGGAATATGAACTTTTTGATTAGGAAAATCTGCGCGGCAAAGCGTGATTTCAACGTATTCCAAAGTTTGTAAAACTGAGAATAGCACTCTAAAAACACGAATATGATGTATTTGGTGCTAGATTCTGCCATATAACGCATTTCTGAATCAAAATCTCGAATTCTGAGCCGATTTACAGCATCAAAAATTCTCAACGAGATTCAGAAAAACGCCGATAACTCGCTGGAAACGCAAAATTTTGAGCATTTGAGGACGGATTCATGCGTATTATGTTGTATTGGATAGATTTATGTGATTTGCGATACTTTGAAACTGCTCCGAATGTGGTAATTTTGACTTATTTCAAACTTCATATAACTGCAGATAGCGCTCTGAAAACACAAAATATGATGTTTTTGTCGATGGATTCATACATATCCTGATGTCCTGGATAGGAATATGAACTTTTTGATTGTGAAAATCTGCGCGGAAAAGCGTGATTCCAACTTATTTCAAAGTTTGTGTAACTGAGAAAAGCACTCTAAAAAACACGTATTATGATGTATTTGGTGCTAGATTCTGCCATATAACGCATTTCTGAAGCAAAATCTCGATTCTGAGCAAATTTACAGCATCAAAAAATTTCTCAACGAGAATCAGAAAAGCGCCGATAACTCGCTGTAAACGCAAAATTTTGTGCATTCGAGGACGGATTGAAGCGTATTATGTTGTATTGGATAGATTTATGTGATTTGCGATACATCAAGACTGCTCAGAATGTGGTAATTTTGACTTATTTCAAACTTCATATAACTGCAGATAGCGCTCCGAAAACACGAAATGTGATGTATTTGTCGAATGGATTCATACATATCATGATGTCACGGATAGAAATACAAACTTTTTGATTGGGAGAATCTGCGCGGAAAGCGTGATTTCAACTTATCCCAAAGTTTGTAAAACTGAGAATAGCACTCTAAAAACACGAAATATGATGTGTTTGGTGCTAGATTCTGCCATATAACACATTTCTGAAGCAAAATCTCGATTCTGAGCAGATTGGCAGCATCAAAAATTTCTCAACGAGACTCGGAAAAAACGCTGATAACTCGCTGGAAACGCAAAATTTTGTGCATTTGAGGACGGATTCATGCGTATTATGTTGTATTGGATAGATTTATGTGATTTGCGATACTTTGAAACTGCTCAGAATGTGGTAATTTTGACTTATTTCAAACTTCATATAACTGCAGATAGCGCTCTGAAAACACAAAATATGATGTTTTTGTCGATAGATCCATACATATCATGATGTCCTGGATAGGAATATGAACTTTTTGATTAGGAAAATCTGCGCGGAAAATCGTGATTTCAAATTATTCCAAAGTTTGTAAAACTGAGAGTAGCACTCTTAAAACACGAAATATGATGTATTTGGTGCTAGAATTCTGCCATATAACGCATTTCTGATGCAAAATCTCGATTCTGAGCCGATTTACAGCATCAAAATTTCTCAACGAGATTGAGAAAAACTCCGATAACTCGCTGGAAACGCAAAATTCTGTGCATTTGAGGACGGATTCATGCGTGTTATGTTGTATTGGATAGATTTACGTGATTTGCGATACTTTGAAACTGCTCAGAATGTGGTAATTTTGACTTATTTCAAACTTCATATAACTGCAAATAGCGCTCTAAAATCACGGAATATGATGTTTTTGTCGATGGATTCATACATATCATGATGTCCTGGACAGGAATATGAACTTTTTTTTTGGGAGAATCTGCGCGTAAGTGCGTGATTCCAACTTATTCCAAAGTTTGTAAAACTGAGAATAGCATTCTTAAAAACACGGAATATGATGTATTTGGTGCTAGATTCTGCCATATAACGCATTTCTGAAGCAAAATTTCGATTCTGAGCAGATTTACAGCATCAAAAATTTCTCAACGAGACTCAGAAAAAAAGCCGATAACTCGCTGGAAACGCAAAATTTTGTGCATTTGAGGGACGGATTCATGCGTATTATGTTGTACTGGATAGATTTATGTGATTTGCGATACTTTGAAACCGCTCAGAATGTGGTAATTTTGACTTATTTCAAACTCCATATAACTGCAGATAGCGCTCTGAAAACACGAAATGTGATGGATTCGTCGATGGATTCATACATTTCATGATGTCC
The DNA here is from genome assembly GCA_963989225.1 of Dromius quadrimaculatus. Classification (NCBI taxonomy): domain Eukaryota; kingdom Metazoa; phylum Arthropoda; class Insecta; order Coleoptera; family Carabidae; genus Dromius; species Dromius quadrimaculatus. The sequence goes on from CAXDIG010000147.1 coordinate 59,420, forward strand.
TGGATAGAAATATGAACTTTTTGATTAGGAAAATCTGCGCGGAAAAGCGTGATTTCAACGTATTCCAAAGTTTGTAAAACTGAGAATAGCACTCTGAAAACACGAAATATGGTGTATTTGGTGCTAGATTCTGCCATATGACGCATTTCTGAAGCAGAATCTCGATTCTGAGCAGATTTACAGCATCAAAAACTTCTCAACAAGACTCAGAGAAAACGCCGATAACTCGCTGGAAACGCAAAATTTTGTGCATTTGAGGACGGATTCATGCGTATTATGTTGTATTGGATAGATTCATGTGATTTGCCATACTTGAAACTGCTCAGAATGTGGTAATTTTGACTTATTTCAAACTTCATATAACTGCAGATAGCGCTCTGAAGACACGGAATATGATGTTTTTGTCGATGGATTCATACATATCATGATTTCCTGGATAGGAATATTGGAATTTTTTATTGGGAGAATCTGCGCGGAAAAGCGTGATTCCAACTTATTCAAAAGTTTGTAAAACTGAGTAAAGCACTCTGAAAACACGGAATATGATGTATTTGGTGCTAGATTTCTGCTATATAACGCATCTCTAAAGCAAAATTTTGATTGTGAGCAGATTTACAGCATCAAAAATTTCTCAACGAGATTCAGAAAAACGCCGATAACTCGCTGGAAACGCAAAATTTTGTGCATTTGAGAACGGATTCATGCGTATTTTGTTGTATTGAATAGATTAATGTGATTTGCGATACTTTGAAGTTGCTCAGAATGTGGGAATTTTGACTTATTTCAAACTTCATATAACTGCAGATAGCGCTCTGAAACACGAAATATGATGTTTTTGTCGATAGATTTATATATATCATGATGTCCTGGATAGAAATATGACTTTTTGATTGGGAGAACCTGTGCGGAAAAGCGTGATTACAAATTATTCCAAAGTTGTAAAACTGAGAATAGCACTCTAAAAAACACGGAATATGGTGTATTTGGTGCTAGATTCTGCCATATAACGCATTTCTGAAGCAAAATCCCGATTCTGTGCTGATTTACAGCATCAAAAGTTTCTCAACGAGACTCAGAAAAAACGCCGATAACTCGCTGGGTACGCAAAATTTTGTGCATTTGAGGACGGATTCATGCGTATTATGTTGTACTGGATAGATTTATGTGATTTGCGATACTCTGGAACTGCTCAGATTGTGATGATTTTGACTTATTTCAAACTTCATATAACTGCAGATAGCGCTCTAAACACACAAAATATGATGTTTCTGTCGATGGATTCATACATATTATGATGTCCTGGATGAGAATAATAATTTTTTGATTGTGAAAATCTGCGCGGAAAAGCGTGATTTCAACTTATTCCAAGGTTTCTGAAACTGGAAATAGCACTCTAAAAACACGAAATATGATGTATTTGGTGCTAGATTCTGCCATATAAAGCATTTCTGAAGCAAAATCTTGATTCTGAGCAGATTTACAGCACCAAAAATTCTCAACGAGACTCAGAAAGAACGCTGATAACTCGCTTGGAACGCAAAATTTTGTGCATTTTAGGACGGATTCTTGCGTATTATGTTGTATTGGATAGATTTATGTGATTCACGATACTTTGAAGCTGCTCAGAGTGTGGTAATTTGGACTTATTTCAAATTTCATATAACTGCAGATAGCGCTCTGAAAACACGAAATATGATGTTTTTGTCGATGGATTCATACATATTATGATGTCCTGGATGAAAATATGAACTTTTTAATTGTGAAAATCTGCGCGGTGAAGCGTGATTTCAACTCATTCCAAAGTTTGTAAAACTGAAAATAGCACTCTTAAAACACAAAATATGATGTATTTAGTGCTAGATTCTGCCATATAATGCATTTCTGGGGCAGAATATTGATTCTGAGCAGATTTACAGCTTCAAAAATTTCTCAACGAGACTCTAAAAAAACGCTGATGACTCGCTGGAAACGCAAAATTTTGTGCATTTGAGGACGGATTCATGCGTATTATGTTGTATTGGATGGATAAATGTGATTTGCGATACCTTTGAATCTGCTCAGAGTGTGGTAATTTTGACTCATTCAAAATTCATATAACTGCAGATAGTGCTCTGAAAACACGAAATATGATGTTTTTGTCGATGAATTCATACATATTATGATGTCCTGGATAGGAATATAATCTTTTTGATTGTGAAAATCTGCGCGAAAAAGCGTGACTTCAACTTATTCCAGAGTTTGTAAAACTGAAAATAGCGCTCTGAAAACACGGAATATTATGTATTTGGTGCTAGATCCTGCCATATAACGTATTTTTGAAGCAGAATCTTGATTCTGAGCGGATTCACAGCATCAAAAATTTCTCAACGAGACTCAGAAGAAACGCTGATAACTCGCTGGAAGCGCAAAATTTTGTGCATTTGAGGACGGATTCATGCGTATTATGTTGTATTGAATGGATTGATGTGATTTGCGATACTTTGAAACTGCTCAGAATGTGGTAATTTTGACTTATTTCAAACTTCATATAACTGCAGATGGCGCTCTAAAAACACGAAATATGATGTTTTTGTCGATGGATTCATACATTTTATGATGTTCAGGATGGGAATATGAACTTTCTGATTGTGAAAATCTGCGCGGAAAAGCATGACTACAACTCATTCCAGAGTTTGTAAAACTGAAAATAGCACTCTAAAAACACGAAATATGATGAATTTAGTGCTGGATTCTGCCCATATAACGCATTTCTGGAGCAAAATATTCATTCTGAGCAGATTTACAGCATCAAAAATTTCTCAACGAGACTTAGAAAGAATGCTGATAACTCGCTGGAAACGCAAAATTTTGTGCAGCTGAGGACGGATTCATGTGTATTATGTTGTTTTGGATAGATTTATGTGATTTGCGATACTTTGGAACTGCTCAGAATGTGGTAATTCTGACTTATTTCAAACTTCATATAACTGCAGATAGCGCTCTGAAAACACGAAATATGATGTTTTTGTCGATGGGTTCATACATATTATGATGTCCTGGATAGGAATATAAATTTTTTGGTTGTGAAAATCTGCGCGGAAAAGCGTGATTTCAACTTATTCCAAAGTTTGTAAAACTGGGAATAGCAATCTAAAAACACGAAATATGGTGTATTTGGTGCTAGACTCTGCCATATAACGCATTTTTGAAGAAAAATCTTGATTCTGAGCAGATTTTACAGCATCAAAAATTTCTCAACGAGACTCAGAAAGAACTCTGATAACTCGCTGGAAACGCAAAATTTTGTGCATTTAAGGACGAATTCATACGTATTATGTTGTATTGGATAGATTTATGTGATTTGCGATACTTTGGAACTGCTCAGAATGTGGTAATCTTGACCAATTCCAAACTTCATATAACTGCAGATAGCGCTCTGAAAACACAAAATATGATGTTTTTGTCGATGGATTCATACATATTATGATGTCCTGGATAGGTATATTAACTTTTTGATTGTGAAAATCTGCGCGGAAAAGCGTGATTCCAACTTATTCCAGAGTTTGTAATACTGGAAATAGCACTCCAAAAACACGGAATATGATGTATTTGGTGCTAGATTCTGCCATATAACGCGTTCTTGAAGCAAAATCTTGATTCTGAGCAGATTAACAGAACCAAAAATTTCTCAACGAGACTCAGAAAAAACGCTGATAACTGGCTGGAAACGCAAAAATTTTGTGCATTTGAGAACGGATTCATGCGTTTTATGTTGTATTGGATAGAGTTATGTGATTTGCGATACTTTGGAACTGCTCAGAATGTGATAATTTTGACTTATTTCAAACTTCATATAACTACAGATAGCGCTCTGAGAACACAGAATATGATGTTTTTGTCGATTGATTCATACATATTATGATGTCCTGGATAGGATTAAGAACTTCTTGATTGTGAAAATTCGCGCGGAAAAGCGTGATTTCAACTTATTCCAAAGCTTGTAAAACTGAAATAGCACTCTAGAAACACAAAATATGATGTATTTGGTGCTAGATTCTGCCATATAACGCATTTTTGAAGCAAAATCTTGATTCTGAGCAGATTTACAGCATCAAAAATTTCTCAACGAGACTCGGAAAAAACGCTGATAACTCGCTGGAAACGCAAAATTTTGTGCATTTGGGGACGTATTCATGCGTTTTATGTTGTATTGGATAGATTTATGTGATTAGCGATACTTTGAAACTGCTCAGAATGTGGTAATTTTGACTTATTTCAAACATCATATAACTGCAGATAGCGCTCTGAAAACACGGAATATGATGTTTTTGTCGATGGATTCATACATATTATGATGTCCTGGATAGGAGTATGAACTTTTTGATTGTGAAAATCTGCGCGGAAAAGCGTGATTCTAACTCATTCCAGAGTTTGTAAAACTGAAAATAGCACTCTAAAAACACAATATATGATGTATTTGGTGCTAGATTCCGCCATATAACGCGTTTTTGAAGCAAAATCTATATTCTGAGCAGATTTACAACATCAAAAATTTCTCAACGAGACTCAGGAAAAACGCTGATGATTCGCTGGAAACGCAAAATTTCGTGCATTTGAGGACGGATTCATGCGTATCATAATGTATTGGATAGATTTATGAGATTTGCGATACTTTGAGACAGCTCAGAATGTGGTAATTTAGACTTATTTCAAATTTCATATGACTGCAGATAGCGCTCCGAAAACACGAATTATGATGATTCTGTCGATGGTTTCATACATATTATGATGTCCTGGATAGGGAATATGAACTTTTTGATTGTGAAAATCTGCGCGGAAAAGCGTGATTCCAACTTATTCCAAAGTTTGTAAAAATGGGAATAGCACTCTAAAAACACGAAATATGATGTATTTAGTGCTAGATTCTGTCATATCCGGCATTTCTGAAGCAAAATCTTGATTCTGAGCAGGTTTACAGCATCAAAAATTTCTCAACGAGACTCAAAAAAAAACGCTGATAACTTGCTGGAAACGCAAAATTTTGTGCATTTGAGGACGGATTCATGCATATTATGTTGTAGTGGATAGATTTATGTGATTTGCGATATTTTGAAACTGCTCAGAATGTGGTAATTTTGAGCTATTTCAAACTTCATATAACTGCAGATAGCGCTCTGAATACACAAAATATGATGTTTTTGTCGATGGATTTAAACATATTATGATGACCTGGATAGAAATATGAACTTTTGATTGTGAAAATCTGCGCGGAAAAGCGTGATTCTAACTTATTCCAAAGTTTGTAAAACTGGAAATAGCACTCTAAGAACTCAGAATATGATGTATTTGGTGCTGGATTCTGCCATATATATAACGCATTTCTAAAGCAAAATCTTGATTCTGAGCAGATTTACAGCATCAAAAATCTCTCGACGAGACTCAGAAAGAACGCTGATAACTCGCTGGAAACCCAAAAATTGTGCATTTGAGAACAAATTGATGCGTATTATGTTGTATTAAATAGATTTATGTGATTTGCGATACTTTGAAACTGCTCGGAATGTGGTAATTCTGACTTATTTCAAACTTCACATAACTGCAGATAGCGCTCTGAAAACACGAAATATGATGTTTTTAACGATGGATTCATAAATATTATGATGTCCTGGATAGGAATATGAACTTTTTGATTGTGAAAAATCTGCGCGGAAAAGAGTGATCTCAACTTACTCCAAAGTTTGTGGAACTGAGAATAGCACCCTAAAAACACGAAATATGATGTATCTGGTGCTAGATTCTGCCATATAACGCATTTTTGAAGCACAATCTTCATTCTGAGCAGATTTACAGCATCAAAAATTTCTCAACGAGACTCAAAAAAAACGCTGATAACTCGCTGGAAAACGCACAATTTTGTGCATTTGAGGACAGATTCATGCGTATTATGTTGTATTGGATAGATTCATGTGATTTGCGATACTTTGAAACTGCTCGGAATGTTGGTAATTCTGACTTATTCCAAACTTCATATAACTGTAGATAGCGCTCTGAAGACACGAAATATAATGTATTTGTCGATGGATTCATACATATTATGATGTCCTGGATAGGAATATGAACTTTTTGATTGTGAAAATCTGCGCGGAAAAGCGTGACTTCAACTTATTCCAGAGATTGTAAAACTAAAAAATAGCACTCTTAAAACACGAAATATGATGTATTTGGTGCTAAATTCTGCCATATCACGTATTTCTAAAGCAAAATCTTGATTCTGAGCAGATTTACAGCATCAAAAATTTCTCAACGAGACTTAGAAAAAACGCTGATAACTCGCTGGAAACGCAAAATTGTGTGCATTCGAGGGACGGATTCATGCGTATTATGTTGTATTGGATAGATTTATGTGATTTGGAATACATTGAAACTGCTCAAAATGTGGTAATTTTGACTTATTTCAAACTTCATATAACTGCAGAAAGCGCTCTGAGAACACAAAATATGATGTTTTTGTCGATGGACTCATCCATATTATAATGTCCTGGATAGGAATATGAACTTTGTGATTGTGAAAAGCTGCGCGGAAAAGCGTTATTTCAACTTATTCCAAAGTTTGTAAAACAGAGAATAGCATTCTAAAAACACGAAATATGATGTATTTGGTGCTACATTCTGCCATATAACGCATTTCTGGAGCAAAATATTGTTTCCGAGCAGATTCACAGCATCAAGAATTTTTTAACGAGACTTAGAAAAAAGGCCGACAACTCGCTGGAAACGCAAAATTTTGTGCATTAGAGGACGGATTCATGCGTATTATGTTGTATTGGATAGATTTATGTGATTTGCGATACTTTGAAACTGCTCAGAATGTGGTAATTTTGACTCATTTTAAATTTCATATAACAGCAGATAGCACTCTGAAAACACGAAATATGATGTTCTTGTCGATTGATTCATACATATTATGATGTCCTGGATAGGAATATGATCTTTTTGATTGTGAAAATCTGGGCGACAGAGCGTGATTTCAACTTATTACAAAGTTTGTAGAACTGAAAATAGCACTCTAAAAACACAAAGTATGATGTATGTGGTGCTGGATTCTGCCATATAACTCATTTTTCAAGCACAATCTTGATTCTGAGCAGATTTACAGCATCAAAAATTTCTCAACGAGACTCAGAAAAAACGCCGATAACTCGCTGGAAACGCAGAATTTTGTGCATAAGAGGACGGATTCATGCGTATTATGTTGTATTGGATAGATTTATGTGATTTGCGATACTTTGAAACTGCTCAGAATGTGGTAATTTTGACTCATTTTAAATTTCATGTAACAGCAGATAGCACTCTGAAAACACAAGATAGATGTTCTTGTCGATTGATTCATACATATTATGATGTCCTGGATGGGAATATGATCTTTTTGATTGTGAAAATCTGCGCGGCAAAGCGTGATTTCAACTTATTACAAAGTTTGTAGAACTGAAAATAGCACTCTAAAAACACAAAGTATGATGTATGTGGTGCTGGATTCTGCCATATAACGCATTTTTTAAGCACAATCTTTATTCTGAGCAGATTAACAGCATCAAAAATTTTTCAACGAGACTCAGAAAAAACGCCGATAACTCGCTGGAAACGCAAAATTTTGTGCATTTGGGGACGTATTTATGCGTTTTATGTTGTATTGGATAGATTCATCTGATTTGCGATACTTTGAAACTGCTCAGAATGTGGTAATTTCGACTTATTTCCAATTTCATATAACTGCAAATAGTGCTCCGAAAACACGAAATATGAAGTTTTGTCGATGGATTCATACATATTATGATGTCCTGGATAGGAATATGGAATTTTTGATCGTGAAAAATCTGCGCGAGAAAGCGTGATTCCAACTTATTCCAAAGTTTGTAAAACTGGAAATAGCACTCTAAAAACACGAAATATGACGTATTTGGTGCTAGATTCGGCCATATCACGCATCTCTGAAGCAAAATCTTGATTCTGAGCAGATTTACAGCATCAAAAATTTCTCAATGAGACTCAGAGCAAACGCTGATAACTCGCTGGAAACGCAGAATTTTGTGCATTTGAAGACGGATTCATGCGTATCATGTTGTATTGGATAGATTTATGTGAGTTGCGATACTTTGAAACTGCTCAGAATGTGGTAATTTTGACATACTCCAAGTTTCATATAACTGCAGATAGCGCTCTGAAAACACGAAATATGATGTTTTTGTCTATGGATTCGTACATATTATGATGTCCTGGATAGGAATATGAACTTTTTTGATGATGAAAATCTGCGCGAAAATGCGTGATTTCAACTTATTCCAAAGTTTGTAAAACTGGAAATAGCACTCTAAAAACACGAGATATGATGTATTTGGTGCTTGATTCTGCCATGTGACGCATTTTTGGAGCAAAATCTTGATTCTGAGCAGATTTACAGCATCAAAAATTTCTCAACGAGACTCAGAAAAAACGCTGATGATTCGCTGGAAACGCAAAATTTCGTGCATTTGAGGACGGATTCATGCGTATCATGTTGTATTGGATAGATTATGAGATTTGCGATACTTTAAGACAGCTCAGAATGTGGTAATTTTGACTTATTTCAAATTTCATATGACTGCAGATAGCGCTCCGAAAACACGGATTATAATGTTTCTGTCGATGGTTTCATACATATTATGATGTCCTGGATAGGAATATTAACTTTTTGATTGTGAAAATCTGCGCGGAAAAGCGTGATTCCAACTTATTCCAAAGTTTGTAAAAATGGAAATAGCACTCTAAAAACACGAAATATGATGTATTTAGTGCTAGATTCTGTCATATCCGGCATTTCTGAAGCAAAATCTTGATTCTGAGCAGATTTACAGCATCAAAAATTTCTCAACGAGACTCAGAAAAAATGCTAATAACTCGCTGGAAACGCACAAATTTGTGCATTTGAGGACAGATTCATGCGTATTATGTTGTATTGGATAGATTTAATGTGATTTGGGATACATTGAAACTGCTCTAAATGTGGTAATTTTGACTCATTTCAAACTTCATATAACTGCAGAAAGCGCTCTGAGAACACAAAATATGATGTTTTTGTCGATGGACTCATACATATTATAATGTCCTGGATAGGAATATGAACTTTGTGATTGTGAAAAGCTGCGCGGAAAAGCGTTATTTCAACTTATTCCAAAGTTTGTAAAACAGAGAATAGCATTCTAAAAACACGAAATATGATGTATTTGGTGCTACATTCTGCCATATAACGCATTTCTGGAGCAAAATATTGTTTCCGAGCAGATTCACAGCATCAAGAATTTTTTAACGAGACTCAGAAAAAACGCCGACAACTCGCTGGAAACGCAGAATTTTGTGCATTAGAGGACGGATTCATGCGTATTATGTTGTATTGGATAGATTTATGTGATTTGCGATACTTTGAAACTGCTCAGAATGTGGTAATTTCGACTTATTTTAAATTTCATATAACAGCAGATAGCACTCTGAAAACACGAAATATGATGTTCTTGTCGATTGATTCATACATATTATGATGTCCTGGATAGGAATATGATCTTTTTTGATTGTGAAAATCTGGGCGGCAGAGCGTGATTTCAACTTATTACAAAGTTTGTAGAACTGAAAATAGCACTCTAAAAACACAAAGTATGATGTATGTGGTGCTGGATTCTGCCATATAACGCATTTTTCAAGCACAATCTTGATTCTGAGCAGATTTACAGCATCAAAAATTTTTCAACGAGACTCAGAAAAAACGCTGATAACTCGCTGGAAACGCAGAATTTTGTGCATCAGAGGACGGATTCATGCGTTTTATGTTGTATTGGATAGATTTATGTGATTTGCGATACTTTGAAACTGCTCAGAATGTGGTAATTCTGACTCATTTTAAATCTCATATAACAGCAGATAGCACTCTGAAAACACGAAATATGATGTTCTTGTCGATTGATTCATACATATTATGATGTCCTGGATAGGAATATGATCTTTTTGATTGTGAAAATCTGCGCGGCAAACCGTGATTTCAACTTATTACAAAGTTTGTAGAACTGAAAATAGCACTCTAAAAACACAAAGTATGATGTATGTGGTGCTGGATTCTGCCATATAACGCATTTTTTAAGCACAATCTTAATCCTGAGCAGATTTACAGCATCAAAAATTTTTCAACGAGACTCAGAAAAAACGCCGATAACTCGCTGGAAACGCAAAATTTTGTGCATTTGGGGACGTATTCATGCGTTTTATGTTGTATTGGATGAATTTATCTGATTTGCGATACTTTGAAACTGCTCAGAATGTGGTAATTCTGACTTATTTCCAATTTCATATAACTGCAAATAGTGCTCCGAAAACACGAAATATGATGTCTTTGGCGATGGATTCATACATATTATGATGTCTCTGGATAGGAACATGGAATTTTTGATCGTGAAAATCTGCGCGGGAAAGCGTGATTTCAACTTATTCCAAAGTTTGTAAAACTGGAAATAGCACTCTGAAAACACGAAATATGATGTATTTGGTGCTAGATTCGGCCATATCACGCATTTCTGAAGCAAAATCTTGATTCTGAGCAGATTTACAGCATCAAAAATTTCTCAATGAGACTCAGAGCAAACGCTGATAACTCGCTGGAAACGCAGAATTTTGTGCATTTGAAGACGGATTCATGCGTATCATGTTGTAATGGATAGATTTATGTGAGTTGCGATACTTTGAAACTGCTCAGAATGTGGTAATTTTGACATATTCCAAGTTTCATATAACTGCAGATAGCGCACTGAAAACACGAAATATGATGTTTTTGTCGATGGATTCGTACATATTATGATGTCCTGGATAGGAATATGAACTTTTTGATGATGAAAATCTGCGCGAAAATGCGTGATTTCAACTTATTCCAAAGTTTGTAAAACTGAAAATAGCACGCTGATGATTCGCTGGAAACGCAAAATTTCGTGCATTTGAAGACGGATTCATGCGTATCATGTTTGTATTGGATAGATTAATGAGATTTGCGATACTTTGAGACAGCTCAGAATGTGGTAATTTTGACTTATTTCAAATTTCATATGACTGCAGATAGCGCTCCGAAAACACAAATTATGATGTTTCTGTCGATGGTTTCATACATATTATGATGTCCTGGATAGGAATATGAACTTTTTGATTGTGAAAATCTGCGCGGAAAAGCGTGATTCCAACTTATTCCAAAGTTTGTAAAAATGGAAATAGCACTCTAAAAACACGAAATATGATGTATTTAGTGCTAGATTCTGTCATATCCGGCATTTTCTGAAGCAAAATCTTGATTCTGAGCAGATTTACAGCATCAAGAATTTCTCAACGAGACTAAAAAAAAACGCTGATAACTTGCTGGAAACGCAAAAATTTTGTGCATTTGAGGACGGATTCATGCATATTATGTTGTAGTGGATAGATTTATGTGATTTGCGATATTTTGAAACTGCTCAGAATGTGATAATTTTGAGCTATTTCAAACTTCATATAACTGCAGATAGCGCTCTGAATACACAAAATATGATGTTTTTGTTGATGGATTTAACAATATTATGATGACCTGGATAGAAATATGAACTTTTTGATTGTGAAAAATCTGCGCGGAAAAGCGTGATTCCAACTTATTCCGAAGTTTGTAAAACTGGAAATAGCACTCTAAGAACACAGAATATGATGTATTTGGTTGCTAGATTCTGCCATATATATAACGCATTTCTAAAGCAAAATCTTGATTCTGAGCAGATTTACAGCATCAAAAATCTCTCGACGAGACTCAGAAAGAACGCTGATAACTCGCTGGAAACCCAGAAATTGTGCATTTGAGGACAAATTGATGCGTATTATGTTGTATTAAATAGATTTATGTGATTTGCGATACTTTGAAACTACTCGGAATGTGGTAATTCTGACTTATTTCAAACTTCACATAACTGCAGATAGCGCTCTGAAAACACGAAATATGATGTTTTTGTCGATGGATTCATGAATATTATGATGTCCTGGATAGGAATATGAACTTTTTGATTGTGAAAATCTGCGCGGAAAAGCGTGATCTCAACTTACTCCAAAGTTTGTGGAACTGAGAATAGCACCCTAAAAACACGAAATATGATGTATTTGGTGCTAGATTTTGCCATATAACGCATTTTTGAAGCACAATCTTGATTCTGAGCAGATTTACAGCATCAAAAATTTCTCAACGAGACTCAAAAAAAACGCTGATAACTCGCTGGGAAACGCACAATTTTGTGCATTTGGGGACAGATTCATGCGTATTATGTGTATTGGATAGATTCATGTGATTTGCGATACTTTGAAACTGCTCGGAATGTGGTAATTCTGACTTATTTCAAACTTCATATAACTGCAGATAGCGCTCTGAAGACACGAAATATAATGTATTTGTCGATGGATTCATACATATTATGATTGTCCTGGATAGGAATATGAAATTTTTGATCGTGAAAATCTGCGCGGGAAAGCGTGATTTCAACTTATTCCAAAGTTTTAAAAACTGGAAATAGCACTCTAAAAACACGAAATATGATGTATTTGGTGCAAGATTCTGTCTTGTAACGCATTTCCGAAGCAAAATCTTTTTTTCGAGCAGATTTACAGCATCAAAAATTTTTCAACGAGACTCAGAAAAAAACGCCGATAACTCGCTGGAAATGCAAAATTTAGTGCATTAGAGGACGGATTCATGCGTATTATGTTGTATTGGATAGATTTATGTGATTTGCGATACTTTGGAACTGCTCAGAATGTGGTAATTTTGACTCATTTTAAATTTCATATAACAGCAGATAGCACTCTGAAAACACGAAATATGATGTTCTTGTCGATTGATTCATACATATTATGATGTCCTGGATAGGAATATGATCTTTTTGATTGTGAAAATCCGCGCGGCAGAGCGTGATTTCAACTTATCACAAAGTTTGTAGAACTGAAAATAGCACTCTAAAAACACAAAGTATGATGTATGTGGTGCTGGATTCTGCCATATAACGCATTTTTCAAGCACAATCTTGATTCTGAGCAGATTTACAGCCTCAAAAATTTTTCAACGAGACTCGGAAAAAAACGCCGATAACTTGCTGGAAACGCAGAATTTTGTGCATTAGAGGACGGATTCATGCGTATTATGTTGTATTGGATAGATTCATGTGATTTGCGATACTTTGAAACTGCTCAGAATGTGGTAATTTTGACTCATTTTAAATCTCATATAACAGCAGATAGCACTCTGAAAACACGGAATATGATGTTCTTGTCGATTGATTCATACATATTATGATGTCCTGGATAGGAATATGATCTTTTTGATTGTGAAAATCTGCGCGGCAAAGCGTGATTTTCAACTTATTACAAAGTTTGTAGAACTGAAAATAGCACTCTAAAAACACAAAGTATGATGTATGTGGTGCTGGATTCTGCCATATAACGCATTTTTTAAGCACAATCTTGATTCTGAGCAGATTTACAGCATCAAAAATTTTTCAACGAGACTCAGAAAAAACGCCGATAACTCGCTGGAAACGCAAAATTTTGTGCATTTGGAGACGTATTCATGCGTGTTATGTTGTATTGGATAGATTTATCTGATTTGCGATACTTTGAAACTGCTCAGAATGTGGTAATTTCACACTTATATCAAATTTCATATAACTGCAGAAAGCACTTTGAAAACACGGAATATGATGTTTCTGTCGATGGATTAATACATATTATGATGTCCTGGATCGGAATATGATCTTTTCGATTGTGAAAATCTGCGCGGAAAAGCGTGATTTCAACTTATTTCAGAGTTAGTAAGACTGAAAATAGCACTCTAAAAACACGAAATATGATGTATTTGGTGCTAGATTCTGTCATATAACGCATTTCTGGAGCAAAATCTTGTTTCCGAGCAGATTTACAGCATTAAAAATTTTTCAACGAGACTCAGAAAAAACCCCAAAAATTTGCTGGAAACGCAAATTTTGTGCATTAGAGGACGAATTCATGCGTATCATGTTTTAATTGATAGATTTATGTGATTTACGATACTTTGAAACTGCTCAGAATGTGGTAATTTTGACTTATTTCATACTTCATATAACTGCAGATAGCGCTCTGAAAACACGAAATATGATATTTTTGTCGACGGATTCATACATACTATGATGTCCTGGATAGGAATATGAACTTTTTGATTGTGAAAAACTGCGCGTGAAAGCGTGAATTCAACTTATTCCAAAGTTTGTAAAACTGAAAATAGCACTCTGAAACCACAAAATATTATGTATTTGGTGCTGGATTCTGCCATATAACGCATTCCTTAAGCAAAATCTTGACTCTGACCAGATTTACAGCATCAAAAATTTCTCAACGAGACTCAGAAAAAACGGCTGATAACTCCCTGGAAGACGCAGAATTTTGTGCATTTGAGGACGGATTCATGCGTATTATGTTGTATTTGATAGATTTATGTGAGTTGCGATACTTTGAAACTGCTCAGAATGTGAAAATTTTGAGTTACTGCAAATTTCATATAACTGCAGATAGCACTCTGAAAACACGAAATATGATCTTTTTGTCGATGGATTCGTACATATTATGATGTCTGTGGTTAGGAATATGAACTTTTTGCTTGTGAAAATCTGCGCGGAAAAGCGTGATTTTAACTTATTCCAAAATCTGTGAAACTGAAAATAGCACTCTAAAAACACGAAATATGATGTATTTGGTGCTAGATTCTACCATATAACGCAATTTTGAAGCAGCATCTTGATTTTGAGCAGATTCACAGCATCAAAAATTTATCTACGAGACTCAGAAAAAACGCTGATAACTCGCTGGTAACGCAAAATTTTGTGCATTTGAGGACGGGTTCATGCGTATCATGTTGTATTGGATAGATTTATGTGATTTGCGATACTTTGATACTGCTCAGAATGTGGTAATTTTGACTTATTTCAAACTTTATATAACTGCAGATAGCGCTCTGAAAACACGAAATATGATGTTTTTGTCGATGGATTCATACACATTATGATGTCCTGGATAGAAATATGAACTTTTTGATTGTGAAAATCTGCGCGGAGAAGCGTGATTTCAACTCATTCCAAAGTTTGTAAAACTGAAAATAGCACTCTGAAAACACGAATATGATGTATTTGGTGCTAGATTCTGTCATATAACGCATTTTCTGAAGCAAAATCTTGTTTCCGAGCAGATTTACAGCATCAAAAATTTTTCAACAACACTCAGAAAAAACGCCGATAACTCGCTGTAAACGCAAAATTTTGTGCATTAGAGGACGGATTCATGCGTATTATGTTTTATTGGATAGATTTATGTGATTCACGATACTTTAAAACTGCTCAGAATGTGGTAATTTTGACTTATTTCATACTTCATATAACTGCAGATAGCGCTCTAAAAACACGAAATATGATATTCCTTGTCGATGGATTCATACCATACTATGATGTCCTGGATAGAAATATGAACTCTTTGATTGTGAAAATCTGCGCGGAAAAAGCGTGATTTCAACTTATCCCAAAGTTTGTAAAACTGAGAATAGCACTCTAAAACCACAAAATATCATGTATTTGGTGCTGGATTCTGTCATATAACGCATTTTTCAAGCAAAATCTTGATTCTGAGCAGATTTTACAGGATCAAAAATTTCTCAACGAGACTCAGAGAAAACGCTGATAACTCCCTGGAAGACGCAAAATTTGTGCACTCGGGGGACGGATTCATGCGTTTAATGTTGTATTGGATAGATTTATGTGAGTTGCGATACTTTGAAACTGCTCAGAATGTGGTAATTTTGACTTATTCAAATTTCATATAACTGCAGATAGCGCTCTGGAAACACGGAGTATGATGTTTTTGTTGATGGATTCGTACATATTATGATGTCCTGGATAGGAATATGAACTTTTTGCTTGTGAAAATCTGCGCGGGAAAAGCGTGATTCCAACTTATTCCAAAGTTTGTGAAACTGAAAATAGCACTCTTAAAACACAAAATATGATGTATTTTGTGCTAGATTCTGCCATATAAGGCATTTTTGAAGCTAAATCTTGATTCTGAGCAGATTTACAGCATCAAAAATTTCTCAACGAGGCTCAGAAAAAACGCTGATAACTCGCTGTAAACGCAAAATTTGCGCATTTGAGACGGATTCATGCGTATTATGTTGGATTGGATAGATTTATGTGATTTGCGATACTTTGAAACTGCTCAGATTGTGGTGATTTGGACTCATTTCAAACTCCATATAACTGTAGATAGCGCTCTGAAAACACAGAATATGATGTTCTTGTCGATGGATTCATACATATTATGATAACCTGGATAGGAATATGAACTTTTTGATCGTGAAAATCTGCGCGGAAAAGTGTGATTCCAACTTATTCCAAAGTTTGTAAAACTTGAAATAGCACTCTAAAAATACAGAATATGATGTATTTGGTGCTAGATTCTGCCATACAACGCATTTCTGGAGCACAATCTTGATTCTGAGCAGATTAACAGCATCAAAAATTTCTCAACGAGGACTCAGAAAAAATGCTGATAACTCGCTGGAAACGCAGAATTTTGTGCATTTGAGGACAGATTCATGCGTATTATGTTGTATTGAATAGATTTTTGTGATTTGCGATACTTTGAAACTGCTCAGAATGTGGGTAATTTTGACTCATTTCAAATTTCATATGACTGCTGATAGCGCTCTGAAAACACGAAATATGATGCTTTTGTCGATGGATTCATACATATTATGATGTCCTGGATAGGCATATGAACTTTTTTATTGTGAAAATCTGCGCGGAAAAGCGTGATTTCAACTCATTCCAAAGTTTGTAAAACTGAAAATAGCACTTTAAAAATCACGAAATATGATGTATTTGGTGCTAGGTTCTGCCATATAACGCATTTCTGAAGCAAAATCTTATTTCCGAGCAGATTTACAGCATCAAAAATTTTTCAACAAGACTCAGAAAAAACGCCTATAACTCGCTGGAAACGCAGAATTTTGTGCATTTGAGGACGGATTCATGCGTATTATGTTGTATTGGATAGATTTATGTGAGTTGCGATACTTTGAAACTGCCCAGAATGTGGTAATTTTGACTTATTCCAAATTTCATATAACTGCAGATAGCGCTCTGAAAACACAAAATATGATGTTTTTGTCGTTGGATTCGTACATATTATGATGTCTTGGATAGGAATATGAACTTTTTGCTTGTGAAAATCTGCGCGGAAAAGCGTGATTTCAACTCATTCCAAAGTTTGTGAAACTGAGAATGGCACTCTAAAAACACGAAATATGATGTATTTGGTGCTAGATTCTGCCACATAACGCATTTTTGAAACAAAATCTTGATTCTGAGCAGATTTACAGCATCAAAAATTTCTCAACGAGACTCAAAAAAAACGCTGATAACTCGTTGGAAACGCAAAATTTTGTGCATTTGAGGACGGGTTCATGCGTATAATGTTGTATTGGATAGATTTATGTGATTTGCGATACATTGAATCTGCTCAGAATGTGGAAATTTTGTCTTATTTCAAAATTCATATAACTGCAGATAGCGCTCTGAAAACACGAATTATGATGTTTTGTCGATGGATTCATATATATTATGATGTCCTGGATGGGAATATGGACATTTGATTGTGAAAATCTGCGCGAAAAAGTGTGATTTCAACTCATTCCAAAATTTTTACAACAGAGAATAGCACTCTAAAAACACGAAATATGATGTATTTGGTGCTAGATTCTAGATAACGCATTCCCAAAGCAAAATCTTGATTCTGAGCAGATTTACAGCATCAAAAATTTCTGAACAAGACTAAGAAAAAACGCTGATAACTCGCTGGAAACGCAAAATTTTGTGCATTTGAGGACGGATTCATGCGTATTATGTGGTACTGGATAGATCTATGTGATTTGCGATACTTTCAAACTGCTCAGAATGTGGTAATTTTGACTTATTTCTAACTTCAGATAACTGCAGATAGCGCTCTGAAAACACGAAATATGATGTATTTGGTGCTGTATTCTGCCATATGACGCATTTCTGAAGCAGAATCCTGAAACGCTTGATTTTGTGCATTTTAGGACGGATCCATGCGTATTATGTTGTATTGAATAGATTTATGTGATTTGCGATACTTTGAAACTGCTCAGAATGAGGTAATTTTGATTCATTTCAAATTTCATATAACTGCAGATAGCGCTCTAAAAACACGAAATACGATGTTTTTGTCGATGGATTCATACAATTTATGATGTCCTGGATGAGAATTTAAACTTTTTGATTGCGTAAATCTGCGCGGAAAAGCGTGATTTCAACTTATTCCAAAAATTGTGAAACTGAATATGGCACTCTAAAAACACGAAATATGATGTATCTTGTGCTAGATTCTGCATATAACGCATTTTTGAAGCAAAGTCTTGATTCTGAGCAGATTTACAGCAT
>CAXDIG010000149.1:0-2500 GCA_963989225.1 Dromius quadrimaculatus
TATTTATATAAAAATAAGTATATATTTATTAATAACAGTTCAAGAAAATATAATAAAATATTTTCTATATTTATAACATAGTATAAATTTATAAGAGTTTACAGTCTACAAAATATTGCAGACAACTAGTCACACATTTGACTAATAATATATAAGAGTTTATAGTCTACAAAATTTATTGCAGACAACTGGTCACACAATTGACCAAAATTTACGGGTCATAATGTCCCAAATATATTTCATTTGATATCACTTTACTCTTTATAAAATTCATCGCTAGATAAATTAGCGTCTTTGTAAAAATAACGTATTATTGTTTATTTTTCTACTATTAAAAAAATAGTTTAAATAAACATATTCTCACTCGGTATGTTGTAAGTTGTTGTAAATTACCTATAATAGAACTTATAGGATTTTTTTATTTTATATTATTTGCATAAGAGTCATACGTATGAAAACGTTCACCCGCAAATATGCTGTTGACCACGCCATATTTCAGGAAAAACAAAAAATAACCATATAATATAATTTTTATAATTATTATTCTTCCTGAGATATGCCTTATATATATATAAAAAATATATAATTTAACGTGTTAGGATTAACGTGCGTAAGTCAGTGGACGTATATCCTGTTACACAATAATAATATAAAAGCCAAATATAAATTCAATAAGCGAATGTTCCATTATTATATTATAAATATTATTCACAATATAATTATTTGCTTCATATTATATAAATAATTTAATGTGTTAAGATGTATCGTACGTAAGTATTATTATATAATGATACATCCCATATTACACAAAATACTACATTTTCTTTTATAATAATATATATATGTAGTATTTTTTATTTTTAATATGGTAGTAATAATAGATGATGAAATATTCAATAAAATATGTTACTTGTTGCTAACTAGATTGCGAAAAGCTTTCGGAAAGAAATATTATTTCATTCTTACTAACCTCTACCAACAGACACAACATTTCACATATATAATCAAAGAACCCTCCGGATAATATTTCACTCCTACTAAGTTCCCTGTATCCATAAATTCAACATGATATCACTACCATAATAATAATAATTATTATATCATGTATGTAGGGGATACATAAATAGTGAGCCAGAACATATAGGATATAGATATCATCATCAAAATATATAAATCCATTAATTCTGTTAATGTTAGATATGTTTAAATAAATACCACAACAAAACTCACTCCACAAAGCATAATATTCCATTATTAAAATTTAAATATATAAATATGATTTGTGTTATCGCATCAAGTAATATAATAAAATAATATATATAAGATAAATATACTTGATACTAGATGATACGTAGGTATTGACATAAAAATATAGATTAAATAAAGAAAATTTATATTATAATAATTTCATAACCTACTAGCTGTAATGTGAACTCATATATGAACATAATTTATAAAAATATATATATCTTGAACATTTGAGTTACACAGCTATCATCCTATAATACATATCAGGTCAAATTTGACACAAAAATACTTATCATCACGGTAACATATATAATACCGGTAGGTAATGGATAGGTGGCCGATAAAATATCCAAATTATATTTTAACCCTTGTAATGAATTGACAACCATAAATTAACAATATATATATATATAATATATGACAATATAAAATCTTTTAATATTTTTATATCGTCAAATAATATATATGAATTTTTTTTTATTATTCGACACTATAAAACTATTTTTATTAATTTTGTTAAAATTTCACTAATTCAAGTAATATTATGGATTTATATAATTTATTTTGTACCCAAATATCTATATTCACAAATATTATCGACACTATAAAATTATGCAAAAACATTTACAACATACTTACCTTATAGTACAAACCATGTCATATTTGACCCAAAAATTATTGAAGCTACGGTAAAATATTTTATACTGCCGTTCAATGATTAGGTTGCCAATAAAATATCAAATATACACCAAATTTATTTGATAATATGAAATATAAATTAAATTTTTTTTTTTTTCCAATTGAAATTTTATATCGTCACATAAAATATCACAATTTAAAATTAATAATAATATAAATTTTACATCGTCAAATAGTATTCAAAACAAATTGACTGAATAAAATTTTTTTAAAACATATACTTACCTTATAGTACAAACCATGTCATATTTGACCCAAAAATTATTGAAGCTACGGTAAAATATATTATACCGGCGATCAATGGTCAGGTTACCGATAGAAAATCAATTATACACTAATTTATTTGCATTTATTAGTATTTTACATCGTCAAATTAAATTTTTACCTATTTGACGATATAAAATTTTTTTTAATTTTACATCGTCATATTATTTATTCATTATGATTTGACGATATAAAATTTTTTTTAATTTTACTTCGTCATATATTGAGATGACAATGTAAAATAAAATTTATCAAAATTTTACATCGTCAATTTGAGTTTTTAACGATT
>CAXDIG010000149.1:10000-17500 GCA_963989225.1 Dromius quadrimaculatus
CTATTATATATTGATGTCTTAATATAATTATTATACCTTAAAATGTTATATAAAACAATTCATGGATACATCAATTTGTTGCCAATATAAATTATATATATGCATTAACGAAATAATCAATATTATTTTGTTTTGAAATATACTATTATTATATTGGTAAAACAATATGATTTATTTTTCATAAACGTGTACGGTTTAGTATTATTAATATAATATAATAGATAACATAATAATATAACAATACTTTACCAGTGACACTATTAACATATTTAAGAGCACAATACAAAATATATAAAATTATTTATATATTATATGTACTGAATAACTCTATAAACGATTATTTTTCATTAAAAAAAAAAACAATCAGTCTAGTTCAAATAGAACACGACCCTCAGTCAGGCGTGGTCTGGAAATAGTTATTCCAAGACCGCAATGTGCGTTCGAAATATCAATGTTCATGTGTCCTGCAGTTCACAAGTTGACGCGCAATTAGCTGCGTTCTTCATCGATCTGCGAACCAAGTGATCCACTGTTCAGGGTGATTTTATAAGCTTTTTATTTCTTTTTAATATAATATAATGTCTAATATAAAAAGCATTATTTATGTTATGTTTGATAGTTATAATAATTTATATATATGTCATTTTTTAATAGATACAATTCAAATAATAAGAACTTATAAATATTATGTAATTTTTATATTATTATTTTATACTGTAATATTTAGAATATAAAAACCACAATAATAAGTTCATCCATAATATTGTATTTTAAATATACATATATTATGACATATATATATTACACATAATTACTAATCAAACATATATTAGATAATCAAATTCACATGTCTATACATTATTCTTTTCTATAAATATATGTATATAATGTTTGCTATGATAATAATAATATTTTACTTGAATACGAACAATGCCTATTTGAGGTTATAATAAAATTCAAATGGATTTTTCTATAATATAATATAGTACCCATAAGAATTTTCTATAAATTTTTCATTGTTCTCAGTAAGAATAATCATTTCAAACATATAACATATAAAAAAAACATATTAAATGTATAGATATTTTTTTTTTTGTAAACCTCTTCCACAAAAAATATTACATTTTTGTTGTTCACAATCATTGTAAATTATTTGGTTTGGGCGATAGAATCCTTTACGACCCACGTATAATGAAACATATAAATATAATATATAAGTATTTATAACTTATATATTTTTATGTTATAATATATATGTTTATTACACTTCCGTAACATATAAAAATATCATAAATAATAATATTTAAGCATATTATAAATATATCCATCTATTTTCAATTATGAAAAATATAGATAAATAATGCTTTTTAATATAATAGATATTGGTTACGTAGGTACCCAAAATACCAAAATATTTTTTACTTGTTTGCTCATAATATTAACAATACTAAAATGAATATAGTATCATAAAATAATTATATAATTCATTTAGTATTTAATATAAGCAAAATATATATTTTTTTTTTAAATATATAAAGATACCATATATTAATATATTGTATAATGGTGTAAATACATAATATGATAGAATATTTTACAACCATATACTTTTTCATAAGAATGGTAAAATATATTTAAAATATATAATAATAAAAAAAAAAAAAGAAAACCTTTCATAAAATAAATATATAACATATTATTAATTATATGTATGAAAGGAAAGAAAAAATTTATTATAAATTTAATTTTTCTTTTTGATATATTTTTGTATTAGTAATATAATACATAAATAAGGATTTGGTATAAAATATAAGTATTAACTAATATTTAATACGTTAATGATCCTTCCGCAGGTTCACCTACGGAAACCTTGTTACGACTTTTACTTCCTCTAAATAATCAAGTTTGGTCATCTTCCCAGCGACATCGGTAATGTCGAAACATCACCGCGTACCAGTCCGAAGACCTCACTAAATCATTCAATCGGTAGTAGCGACGGGCGGTGTGTACAAAGGGCAGGGACGTAATCAACGCGAGCTTATGACTCGCGCTTACTGGGAATTCCTCGTTCATGGGGAATAATTGCAAGCCCCAATCCCTAGCACGAAGGAGGTTCAGCGGGTTACCCGGACCTTTCGGCCAGGGAAGACACGCTGATTCCTTCAGTGTAGCGCGCGTGCGGCCCAGAACATCTAAGGGCATCACAGACCTGTTATTGCTCAATCTCGTGCGGCTAGAAGCCGCCTGTCCCTCTAAGAAGAATTATATGTACGCCAGTAGTAAAAACCACAAACTCCCGCCCACCACACACCAACCAAACACCGAAATGCTGGAGATGTGCAGTAAAGAAACGAGAGATGTGAGCCTTCGAGATACTGGTAAGTGAAACGTCTATTTAGTAGGCTAGAGTCTCGTTCGTTATCGGAATTAACCAGACAAATCGCTCCACCAACTAAGAACGGCCATGCACCACCACCCACTGAATCAAGAAAGAGCTCTCAATCTGTCAATCCTTCCAGTGTCTGGGCCTGGTGAGGTTTCCCGTGTTGAGTCAAATTAAGCCGCAGGCTCCACTCCTGGTGGTGCCCTTCCGTCAATTCCTTTAAGTTTCAGCTTTGCAACCATACTTCCCCCGGAACCCAAAAGCTTTGGTTTCCCGAAAGCTGCCCGCCAAGTCATCGGAGGAACTTTGGCGGATCGCTAGCTGGCATCGTTTATGGTCAGAACTAGGGCGGTATCTGATCGCCTTCGAACCTCTGACTTTCGTTCTTGATTAATGAAAACATTTTTGGCAAATGCTTTCGCTTTAGTCCGTCTTGCGACGATCCAAGAATTTCACCTCTAACGTCGCAATACGAATGCCCCCACCTGTCCCTATTAATCATTACCTTGGGGTTCCGAAAACCAACAAAATAGAACCAAGGTCCTGTTCCATTATTCCATGCACTAATTATTCAGGCATTAATTAGCCTGCTTTGAGCACTTTAATTTGTTCAAAGTAAACGTGCCGGCCCGCCTCGACACTCAATTAAGAGCACCGCGACAGGATTTATAAGTCGGATGTGCAAAAGACCGAAATCTCTCACTTACATCCACCGGCAGGACGTCCCACAATCATGCCAGTTAGCACCGCGGGCGGTGAACCGACAGTGCGGGACACAAATTCAACTACGAGCTTTTTAACCGCAACAACTTTAATATACGCTATTGGAGCTGGAATTACCGCGGCGGCTGGCACCAGACTTGCCCTCCAATTGGTCCTTGTTAAAGGATTTAAAGTGTACTCATTCCGATTACGGGGCCTCGGATGAGTCCCGTATCGTTATTTTTCGTCACTACCTCCCCGTGCCGGGAGTGGGTAATTTGCGCGCCTGCTGCCTTCCTTGGATGTGGTAGCCGTTTCTCAGGCTCCCTCTCCGGAATCGAACCCTGATTCCCCGTTACCCGTTACAACCATGGTAGGCGCAGATCCTACCATCGACAGTTGATAAGGCAGACATTTGAAAGATGCGTCGCCGGTACAAGACCATGCGATCAGCATAAAGTTATTCAGATTCACCATTTATTGAGCGACGAACGATAACGCCTAAACGCTACCGACGCCGATTGGTTTTGATCTAATAAAAGCACTCCTTCCGTCTCCGGTCAGAGCTCTGTTTGCATGTATTAGCTCTAGAATTACCACAGTTATCCAAGTAATTGTGGTACGATCTAAGGAACCATAACTGATTTAATGAGCCTTTCGCGGTTTCACTTTAATATAGTTTGTACTTAGACATGCATGGCTTAATCTTTGAGACAAGCATATGACTACTGGCAGGATCAACCAGGGAACTGTTTTATATATTATTTATATAAAAATAAGTATATATTTATTAATAACAGTTCAAGAAAATATAATAAAATATTTTCTATATTTATAACATAGTATAAATTTATAAGAGTTTACAGTCTACAAAATATTGCAGACAACTAGTCACACATTTGACTAATAATATATAAGAGTTTATAGTCTACAAAATTTATTGCAGACAACTGGTCACACAATTGACCAAAATTTACGGGTCATAATGTCCCAAATATATTTCATTTGATATCACTTTACTCTTTATAAAATTCATCGCTAGATAAATTAGCGTCTTTGTAAAAATAACGTATTATTGTTTATTTTTCTACTATTAAAAAAATAGTTTAAATAAACATATTCTCACTCGGTATGTTGTAAGTTGTTGTAAATTACCTATAATAGAACTTATAGGATTTTTTTATTTTATATTATTTGCATAAGAGTCATACGTATGAAAACGTTCACCCGCAAATATGCTGTTGACCACGCCATATTTCAGGAAAAACAAAAAATAACCATATAATATAATTTTTATAATTATTATTCTTCCTGAGATATGCCTTATATATATATAAAAAATATATAATTTAACGTGTTAGGATTAACGTGCGTAAGTCAGTGGACGTATATCCTGTTACACAATAATAATATAAAAGCCAAATATAAATTCAATAAGCGAATGTTCCATTATTATATTATAAATATTATTCACAATATAATTATTTGCTTCATATTATATAAATAATTTAATGTGTTAAGATGTATCGTACGTAAGTATTATTATATAATGATACATCCCATATTACACAAAATACTACATTTTCTTTTATAATAATATATATATGTAGTATTTTTTATTTTTAATATGGTAGTAATAATAGATGATGAAATATTCAATAAAATATGTTACTTGTTGCTAACTAGATTGCGAAAAGCTTTCGGAAAGAAATATTATTTCATTCTTACTAACCTCTACCAACAGACACAACATTTCACATATATAATCAAAGAACCCTCCGGATAATATTTCACTCCTACTAAGTTCCCTGTATCCATAAATTCAACATGATATCACTACCATAATAATAATAATTATTATATCATGTATGTAGGGGATACATAAATAGTGAGCCAGAACATATAGGATATAGATATCATCATCAAAATATATAAATCCATTAATTCTGTTAATGTTAGATATGTTTAAATAAATACCACAACAAAACTCACTCCACAAAGCATAATATTCCATTATTAAAATTTAAATATATAAATATGATTTGTGTTATCGCATCAAGTAATATAATAAAATAATATATATAAGATAAATATACTTGATACTAGATGATACGTAGGTATTGACATAAAAATATAGATTAAATAAAGAAAATTTATATTATAATAATTTCATAACCTACTAGCTGTAATGTGAACTCATATATGAACATAATTTATAAAAATATATATATCTTGAACATTTGAGTTACACAGCTATCATCCTATAATACATATCAGGTCAAATTTGACACAAAAATACTTATCATCACGGTAACATATATAATACCGGTAGGTAATGGATAGGTGGCCGATAAAATATCCAAATTATATTTTAACCCTTGTAATGAATTGACAACCATAAATTAACAATATATATATATATAATATATGACAATATAAAATCTTTTAATATTTTTATATCGTCAAATAATATATATGAATTTTTTTTTATTATTCGACACTATAAAACTATTTTTATTAATTTTGTTAAAATTTCACTAATTCAAGTAATATTATGGATTTATATAATTTATTTTGTACCCAAATATCTATATTCACAAATATTATCGACACTATAAAATTATGCAAAAACATTTACAACATACTTACCTTATAGTACAAACCATGTCATATTTGACCCAAAAATTATTGAAGCTACGGTAAAATATTTTATACTGCCGTTCAATGATTAGGTTGCCAATAAAATATCAAATATACACCAAATTTATTTGATAATATGAAATATAAATTAAATTTTTTTTTTTTTCCAATTGAAATTTTATATCGTCACATAAAATATCACAATTTAAAATTAATAATAATATAAATTTTACATCGTCAAATAGTATTCAAAACAAATTGACTGAATAAAATTTTTTTAAAACATATACTTACCTTATAGTACAAACCATGTCATATTTGACCCAAAAATTATTGAAGCTACGGTAAAATATATTATACCGGCGATCAATGGTCAGGTTACCGATAGAAAATCAATTATACACTAATTTATTTGCATTTATTAGTATTTTACATCGTCAAATTAAATTTTTACCTATTTGACGATATAAAATTTTTTTTAATTTTACATCGTCATATTATTTATTCATTATGATTTGACGATATAAAATTTTTTTTAATTTTACTTCGTCATATATTGAGATGACAATGTAAAATAAAATTTATCAAAATTTTACATCGTCAATTTGAGTTTTTAACGATTTGACGATATAAAATTTTTTTTTATTTTACATCGTCATATAGTGAAATGACAATGTAAAAAAAATTATTCAAAATTTTACATCGTCAAATTGAATTCATTATGATTTGACGATATAAAATTTTTTTTAATTTTACCTCGTCATATATTGAGATGACAATGTAAAATAAAATTTATTAATATTTTACATCGTCTATTTGAGTTTTTAACGATTTGACGATACAAAATTTTTTTTTATTTTACATCGTCATATAGTGAAATGACAATGTAAAAAAAATTATTCAAAATTTTACATCGTCAAATTGAATTCATTATGATTTGACGATATAAAATTTTATTTAATTTTACTTCGTCATATATTGAGATGACAATGTAAAATAAAATTTATGAATAACTTACATCGTCAAATTGAATTTCCAACGATTTGACGATATAAAATTTTTTTTTATTTTACATCGTCATGTAGTGAAATGACAATGTAAAAAAGATCATTTATAATTTTACATCGTTATACAGTGAAATGACAATGTAAAATAAAATTTATCAATATTTTACATCGTCAAATTGAATTTTTGATGATTTGACGATATAAAATCTTTTTTAATTTTACATCGTCATATAGTGAAATGACAATGTAAAAAAAATTATTCAAAATTTTACATCGTCAAATTGAATTCATTAGATTTGACGATATAAAATTTTTTTTAATTTTACTTCGTCATATATTGAGATGACAATGTAAAATAAAATTTATGAATATCTTACATCGTCAAATTGAATTTCCAATGATTTGACGATATAAAATTTTTTTTTATTTTACATCGTCATGTAGTGAAATGACAATGTAAAAAAGATCATTTATAATTTTACATCGTCATACATTGAAATGACAATGTAAAATAAAATTTATCAATATTTTACATCGTCAAATTGAATTTTTGATGATTTGACGATATAAAATCTTTTTTAATTTTACATCGTCGTATAGTGAAATGACAATGTAAAAAAAAAAAAATATTTTATATTTTACATCGTCAAATTGAATTCATAATGATTTGACGATATAAACATATCTCAATAGGAATTTTACATCGTCAAATAGTATATGAAAACATATATTTCCAGTTTACACACAATACGTTCATCAAACCATTGG
>CAXDIG010000149.1:25000-30000 GCA_963989225.1 Dromius quadrimaculatus
ATATCCATCTATTTTCAATTATGAAAAATATAGATAAATAATGCTTTTTAATATAATAGATATTGGTTACGTAGGTACCCAAAATACCAAAATATTTTTTACTTGTTTGCTCATAATATTAACAATACTAAAATGAATATAGTATCATAAAATAATTATATAATTCATTTAGTATTTAATATAAGCAAAATATATATTTTTTTTTTAAATATATAAAGATACCATATATTAATATATTGTATAATGGTGTAAATACATAATATGATAGAATATTTTACAACCATATACTTTTTCATAAGAATGGTAAAATATATTTAAAATATATAATAATAAAAAAAAAAAAAGAAAACCTTTCATAAAATAAATATATAACATATTATTAATTATATGTATGAAAGGAAAGAAAAAATTTATTATAAATTTAATTTTTCTTTTTGATATATTTTTGTATTAGTAATATAATACATAAATAAGGATTTGGTATAAAATATAAGTATTAACTAATATTTAATACGTTAATGATCCTTCCGCAGGTTCACCTACGGAAACCTTGTTACGACTTTTACTTCCTCTAAATAATCAAGTTTGGTCATCTTCCCAGCGACATCGGTAATGTCGAAACATCACCGCGTACCAGTCCGAAGACCTCACTAAATCATTCAATCGGTAGTAGCGACGGGCGGTGTGTACAAAGGGCAGGGACGTAATCAACGCGAGCTTATGACTCGCGCTTACTGGGAATTCCTCGTTCATGGGGAATAATTGCAAGCCCCAATCCCTAGCACGAAGGAGGTTCAGCGGGTTACCCGGACCTTTCGGCCAGGGAAGACACGCTGATTCCTTCAGTGTAGCGCGCGTGCGGCCCAGAACATCTAAGGGCATCACAGACCTGTTATTGCTCAATCTCGTGCGGCTAGAAGCCGCCTGTCCCTCTAAGAAGAATTATATGTACGCCAGTAGTAAAAACCACAAACTCCCGCCCACCACACACCAACCAAACACCGAAATGCTGGAGATGTGCAGTAAAGAAACGAGAGATGTGAGCCTTCGAGATACTGGTAAGTGAAACGTCTATTTAGTAGGCTAGAGTCTCGTTCGTTATCGGAATTAACCAGACAAATCGCTCCACCAACTAAGAACGGCCATGCACCACCACCCACTGAATCAAGAAAGAGCTCTCAATCTGTCAATCCTTCCAGTGTCTGGGCCTGGTGAGGTTTCCCGTGTTGAGTCAAATTAAGCCGCAGGCTCCACTCCTGGTGGTGCCCTTCCGTCAATTCCTTTAAGTTTCAGCTTTGCAACCATACTTCCCCCGGAACCCAAAAGCTTTGGTTTCCCGAAAGCTGCCCGCCAAGTCATCGGAGGAACTTTGGCGGATCGCTAGCTGGCATCGTTTATGGTCAGAACTAGGGCGGTATCTGATCGCCTTCGAACCTCTGACTTTCGTTCTTGATTAATGAAAACATTTTTGGCAAATGCTTTCGCTTTAGTCCGTCTTGCGACGATCCAAGAATTTCACCTCTAACGTCGCAATACGAATGCCCCCACCTGTCCCTATTAATCATTACCTTGGGGTTCCGAAAACCAACAAAATAGAACCAAGGTCCTGTTCCATTATTCCATGCACTAATTATTCAGGCATTAATTAGCCTGCTTTGAGCACTTTAATTTGTTCAAAGTAAACGTGCCGGCCCGCCTCGACACTCAATTAAGAGCACCGCGACAGGATTTATAAGTCGGATGTGCAAAAGACCGAAATCTCTCACTTACATCCACCGGCAGGACGTCCCACAATCATGCCAGTTAGCACCGCGGGCGGTGAACCGACAGTGCGGGACACAAATTCAACTACGAGCTTTTTAACCGCAACAACTTTAATATACGCTATTGGAGCTGGAATTACCGCGGCGGCTGGCACCAGACTTGCCCTCCAATTGGTCCTTGTTAAAGGATTTAAAGTGTACTCATTCCGATTACGGGGCCTCGGATGAGTCCCGTATCGTTATTTTTCGTCACTACCTCCCCGTGCCGGGAGTGGGTAATTTGCGCGCCTGCTGCCTTCCTTGGATGTGGTAGCCGTTTCTCAGGCTCCCTCTCCGGAATCGAACCCTGATTCCCCGTTACCCGTTACAACCATGGTAGGCGCAGATCCTACCATCGACAGTTGATAAGGCAGACATTTGAAAGATGCGTCGCCGGTACAAGACCATGCGATCAGCATAAAGTTATTCAGATTCACCATTTATTGAGCGACGAACGATAACGCCTAAACGCTACCGACGCCGATTGGTTTTGATCTAATAAAAGCACTCCTTCCGTCTCCGGTCAGAGCTCTGTTTGCATGTATTAGCTCTAGAATTACCACAGTTATCCAAGTAATTGTGGTACGATCTAAGGAACCATAACTGATTTAATGAGCCTTTCGCGGTTTCACTTTAATATAGTTTGTACTTAGACATGCATGGCTTAATCTTTGAGACAAGCATATGACTACTGGCAGGATCAACCAGGGAACTGTTTTATATATTATTTATATAAAAATAAGTATATATTTATTAATAACAGTTCAAGAAAATATAATAAAATATTTTCTATATTTATAACATAGTATAAATTTATAAGAGTTTACAGTCTACAAAATATTGCAGACAACTAGTCACACATTTGACTAATAATATATAAGAGTTTATAGTCTACAAAATTTATTGCAGACAACTGGTCACACAATTGACCAAAATTTACGGGTCATAATGTCCCAAATATATTTCATTTGATATCACTTTACTCTTTATAAAATTCATCGCTAGATAAATTAGCGTCTTTGTAAAAATAACGTATTATTGTTTATTTTTCTACTATTAAAAAAATAGTTTAAATAAACATATTCTCACTCGGTATGTTGTAAGTTGTTGTAAATTACCTATAATAGAACTTATAGGATTTTTTTATTTTATATTATTTGCATAAGAGTCATACGTATGAAAACGTTCACCCGCAAATATGCTGTTGACCACGCCATATTTCAGGAAAAACAAAAAATAACCATATAATATAATTTTTATAATTATTATTCTTCCTGAGATATGCCTTATATATATATAAAAAATATATAATTTAACGTGTTAGGATTAACGTGCGTAAGTCAGTGGACGTATATCCTGTTACACAATAATAATATAAAAGCCAAATATAAATTCAATAAGCGAATGTTCCATTATTATATTATAAATATTATTCACAATATAATTATTTGCTTCATATTATATAAATAATTTAATGTGTTAAGATGTATCGTACGTAAGTATTATTATATAATGATACATCCCATATTACACAAAATACTACATTTTCTTTTATAATAATATATATATGTAGTATTTTTTATTTTTAATATGGTAGTAATAATAGATGATGAAATATTCAATAAAATATGTTACTTGTTGCTAACTAGATTGCGAAAAGCTTTCGGAAAGAAATATTATTTCATTCTTACTAACCTCTACCAACAGACACAACATTTCACATATATAATCAAAGAACCCTCCGGATAATATTTCACTCCTACTAAGTTCCCTGTATCCATAAATTCAACATGATATCACTACCATAATAATAATAATTATTATATCATGTATGTAGGGGATACATAAATAGTGAGCCAGAACATATAGGATATAGATATCATCATCAAAATATATAAATCCATTAATTCTGTTAATGTTAGATATGTTTAAATAAATACCACAACAAAACTCACTCCACAAAGCATAATATTCCATTATTAAAATTTAAATATATAAATATGATTTGTGTTATCGCATCAAGTAATATAATAAAATAATATATATAAGATAAATATACTTGATACTAGATGATACGTAGGTATTGACATAAAAATATAGATTAAATAAAGAAAATTTATATTATAATAATTTCATAACCTACTAGCTGTAATGTGAACTCATATATGAACATAATTTATAAAAATATATATATCTTGAACATTTGAGTTACACAGCTATCATCCTATAATACATATCAGGTCAAATTTGACACAAAAATACTTATCATCACGGTAACATATATAATACCGGTAGGTAATGGATAGGTGGCCGATAAAATATCCAAATTATATTTTAACCCTTGTAATGAATTGACAACCATAAATTAACAATATATATATATATAATATATGACAATATAAAATCTTTTAATATTTTTATATCGTCAAATAATATATATGAATTTTTTTTTATTATTCGACACTATAAAACTATTTTTATTAATTTTGTTAAAATTTCACTAATTCAAGTAATATTATGGATTTATATAATTTATTTTGTACCCAAATATCTATATTCACAAATATTATCGACACTATAAAATTATGCAAAAACATTTACAACATACTTACCTTATAGTACAAACCATGTCATATTTGACCCAAAAATTATTGAAGCTACGGTAAAATATTTTATACTGCCGTTCAATGATTAGGTTGCCAATAAAATATCAAATATACACCAAATTTATTTGATAATATGAAATATAAATTAAATTTTTTTTTTTTTCCAATTGAAATTTTATATCGTCACATAAAATATCACAATTTAAAATTAATAATAATATAAATTTTACATCGTCAAATAGTATTCAAAACAAATTGACTGAATAAAATTTTTTTAAAACATATACTTACCTTATAGTACAAACCATGTCATATTTGACCCAAAAATTATTGAAGCTACGGTAAAATATATTATACCGGCGATCAATGGTCAGGTTACCGATAGAAAATCAATTATACACTAATTTATTTGCATTTATTAGTATTTTACATCGTCAAATTAAATTTTTACCTATTTGACGATATAAAATTTTTTTTAATTTTACATCGTCATATTATTTATTCATTATGATTTGACGATATAAAATTTTTTTTAATTTTACTTCGTCATATATTGAGATGACAATGTAAAATAAAATTTATCAAAATTTTA
>CAXDIG010000150.1:0-52189 GCA_963989225.1 Dromius quadrimaculatus
AAAACACGAAATATGATGTATTTTGGTGCTAAATTCTGCCATATAACGCATTTCTGAAGCAAAATCTTGCTTCTGAGCAGATTTACAGAATCAAAAATTTCTCAACGAGACTTAGAAAAAACGTTGATAACTCGCTGGAAACGCAAAATTTTGTGCATTTGAGGACGGATTCTTGCGTATTAGTTGTATTGGATAGATTCAAGTGATTTGCGGTACTTTGAAACCGCTGAGAATGTGGTAATTTTGATTTATTTCAAACTTCATATAACTGCAGATAGCGCTCTGGAAACACGAGATATGATATTTTTGTTGATGGATTCATACATATCATGAGGTCCTGAATGGGAATATGAACTTTTTGAATGTGAAAATCTGCCCGGAAAAAGCGTGATCTCGACTTATTACAAAGTTTGTAAAACTGCAAATAGCACTCTAAAAACACAAAATATGATGTATTTGGTGCTAGATTCTGCCATATAAAGCATTTCTTAAGCGAAATCTTCCTTCTGAGCAGATTTACAGAATCAAAAATTTCTCAACGAGACTCAGAAAAAACGTTGATAACTCGCTGGAAACGCAAAGTTTTGTGCATTTGAGGACGGATTTCATGCGTATTATGTTGTATTGGATGGATTTATGTGATTTGCGATACTTTGAAACCGCTGAGAATGTGGTAAATTTGACTTATTTCAAACTCCATATAACTGCAGATAGCGCTCTAAAAACACAGGATATGATGTTTTTGTTGATGGATTCATACATATTATGAGGTCCTGAATAGGAATATGAACTTTTTGATTGTGAAAATCTGCGCGGAAAAAGCGTGATTTTGACTTTTTCCAAAGTTTGTAAAACTGCGAATAGCACTCTAAAAACACGAAATATGATGTATTTGGTGCTAGATTCTGCCATATAACGCATTTCTTAAGCAAAATCTTGCTTCTGAGCAGATTTACAGAATCAAAAATTTCTCTACGAGACTCAGAAAAAAACGCTGATGACTCGCCGGAAACGCAAAATTTTGTGCATTTGAGGACGGATTAATGCGTATTATGTTGTATTGGATAGATTTATGTGATTTGCGATACTTTGAAACCGCTGAGAATGTGGTAATTTTCACTTATTTCAAACTTCATATAACTGCAGATAGCGCTTTGAAAACACGAGATATGATGTTTTTGTTGATGGATTCATACATATTATGAGGTCCTGAATGGGAATATGAACTTTTGATTGTTAAAATCCGCGCGGAAAAGCGTGATTTCGACTTATTCCAAAGTTTGTAAAACTGCAAATAGCACTCTAAAAACACGAAATATGATGTGTTTGGTGCTAGATTCTGCCATATAATGCATTTCTGAAGCAAAATCTTGCTTCTGAGCAGATTTACAGAATCAAAAACTACTCAACGAGACTCAGAAAAAACGCTGATAACTCGCTGGAAACGCAAAATTTTTGTGCATTTGAGGACGGATTCATGCGTATTATGTTGTATTGGATAGATTCATGTGATTTGCGATACTTTGAAACCGCTGAGAATGTGGTAATTTTGACATATTTCAAACTTCATATAACTGCAGATAGCGCTCTAAAAACACGAGATATGATGTTTTTGTTGATGGATTCATACATATTATGAGGTCTTGAATGGGAATATGGACTTTTTGATTGTGAAAACCTGCGCGGAAAAGCGTGATTCCGAATTATTCCAAAGTCTGTGAAACTGCAAATAGCACTCTCAAACACGAAATATGATGTATTTGGTGCTAGATTCTGCCATATAACGCATTTCTGAAGCAAAATCTTGCTTCTGAGCAGATTTACAGAATCAAATATTTCTCAACGAGACTCAGAAAAAACGCTGATGACTCGCTGGAGACGCAAAATTTTGTGCATTTGAGACGGATTCATGCGTATTATGTTGTATTGGATTGATTCATGTGATTTGCGATACTTTGAAACCGCTGAGAATGTGGCAATTTTGACTTATTCCAAACTTCTTACAACTGCAGATAGCGCTCTAAAAACACGGGATATGATGTTTTCGTTGATAGGTTCATACATATTATGAGGTCTAGAATGGGGATATGAGATTTTTTATTGTGAAAACTTGCGCGGAAAAGCGTGATTTCGACTTATTCCAAAGTTTGTAAAACTGCGGATAGCACTCTAAAAACACGAAATATGATGTATTTGATGCTAGATTCTGCCATATAACGCATTTCTGAAGCAAAATCTTGCTTCTGAGCAAATTTACAGAATCAAAAATTTCTCAACGAGACTCAGAAAAAACGCTGATAACTCGCTTGAAACGCAAAATTTTGTGCATTTGAGGACGGATTCATGCGTATTATGTTGTATTGGATAGATTTATGTGATTTGCGATACTTTGAAACCGCTGAGAATGTGGTAATTTTGACATATTTCAAACTTCATATAACTGCTGATAGCGCTCTGAATACACTTGATATGATGTTTTTGTTGATTAATTCATACATATTATGAGGTGTTGAATAGGAATATGAACTTTTTGATTGTGAAAATCTGCCCGGAAAAGCGTGATTTCGACTGATTCCAAAGTTTGTAAAAATTGCGAATAGCACTCTAAAAACACGAAATATGATGTATTTGGTGCTAGATTCTGCCATATAACGCATTTCTGAAGCAAAATCTTGCTTCTAAGCAGATTTACAGAATCAAAAATTTCCCAACGAGACTCAGAAAAAACGCTGATTACTCGCTGGCAACGCAGAATTTTGTGCATTTGAGGACGGATTCATGCGTATTATGTTGTATTGGATAGATTTATGTGATTGGCGATACTTTGAAACCGCTGAGAATGTGGTAATTTTGACTCATTTCAAACTTCATATAACTGCATATAGCGCTCTGAAAACACGAGATATGATGTTTTTGTTGATGGATTCATACATACTATGAGGTCTTGAATAGGAATATGAACTTTTTGATTAGGAATATCTGCCGGAAAAGCGTGATTTCGACTTATTCCAAAGTTTGTAAAAATTGCGAATAGCACTCTAAAAACACACAAAATGATGTATTTGGTGCTAGATTCTGCCATATAACGCATTTCTGAAGCAAAATCTTGCTTCTGAGCTGATTTACAGAATCAAAAATTTCTCAACGAGCCTCAGAAAAAACGCTGATTACTCGCTGGAAACGCAAAATTTTGTGCATTTGAGGACGGATT
The DNA here is from genome assembly GCA_963989225.1 of Dromius quadrimaculatus. Classification (NCBI taxonomy): domain Eukaryota; kingdom Metazoa; phylum Arthropoda; class Insecta; order Coleoptera; family Carabidae; genus Dromius; species Dromius quadrimaculatus. Next base: position 3,212 of record CAXDIG010000150.1, read on the forward strand.
CATGCGTATTATGTTGTATTGGATAGATTCATGTGATTTGCGATACTTTGAAACCGCTGAGAATGTGGTAATTTTGACTTATTTCAAACTTCATATAACTGCAGATAGCGCTTTGAAATTACGAGATATGATGTTTTTGTTGATGGATTCATACATATTATGAGGTCCTGAATGGGAATATGAACTTTTTGATTGTGGAAATCTGCGCGGACAAGCGTGATTTCGACTTATTCCAAAGTTTGTAAGACTGCAAATAGCACTCTAAAAACACGAAATATGATGTATTTGGTGCTAGATTCTGCTATATAGCGCATTTCTGAAGCAAAATCTTGCTTCTGAGCAGATTTACAGAATCAAAAATTTTTCAACGAGACTCAGAAAAAACGCTGATAACTCGCCGGAAACGCTAATTTTTGTGCATTTGAGGATGGATCCATGCGTATAATGTTGTATTGGATAGATTTATGTGATTTGCGATACTTTGGAACCGCTGAGAATGTGGTAATTTTGACTTATTTCAAACTCCATATAACTGCAGATAGCGCTTTGAAAACACGAGATATGATGTTTTTGTTGATGGATTCATACATATTATGAGGTCCTGAATAGGAATATGAACTTTTTGATTGTGAAAATCTGCGCGGAAAAGCGTGATTTTGACTTTTTCCAAAGTTTGTAAAACTGCGAATAGCACTCTAAAAACACGAAATATGATGTATTTGATGCTAGATTCTGCCATATAACGCATTTCTTAAGCAAAATCTTGCTTCTGAGCAGATTTACAGAATCAAAAATTTCTCACGAGACTCAGAAAAAACGCTGATGACCCGCCGGAAACGCAAAATTTTGTGCATTTGAGGACGGATTAATGCGTATTATGTTGTATTGGATAGATTTATGTGATTTGCGATACTTTGAAACCGCTGAGAATGTGGTAATTTTGACTTATTTCAAACTTCATATAACTGCAGATAGCGCTTTGAAAACACGAGATATGATGTTTTTGTTGATGGATTCATACATATTATGAGGTCCTGAATGGGAATATGAACTTTTTGATTGTTAAAATCCGCGCGGAAAAGCGTGATTTCGACTTATTCCAAAGTTTGTAAAACTGCAAATAGCACTCTAAGAACACGAAATATGATGTGTTTGGTGCTAGATTCTGCCATATAATGCATTTCTGAAGCAAAATCTTGCTTCTGAGCAGATTTACAGAATCAAAAATTACTCAACGAGACTCAGAAAAAACGCTGATAACTCGCTGGAAACGCAAAATTTTGTGCATTTGAGGACGGATTCATGCGTATTATGTTGTATTGGATAGATTCATGTGATTTGCGATACTTTGAAACCGCTGAGAATGTAGTAATTTTGACTTATTCCAAACTTCATACAACTGCAGATAGCGCTCTAAAAAACACGGGATATGATGTTTTCGTTGATAGGTTCATACATATTATGAGGTCTAGAATAGGGATATGAGATTTTTTATTGTGAAAACTTGCGCGGAAAAGCGTGATTTCGACTTATTCCAAAGTTTGTAAAACTGCGGATAGCACTCTAAAAACACGAAATATGATGTATTTGATGCTAGATTCTGCCATATAAACGCATTTCTGAAGCAAAATCTTGCTTCTGAGCAGATTTACAGAATCAAAAATTTCTCAACGAGACTCAGAAAAAACGCTGATAACTCGCTGGCAACGCAGAATTTTGTGCATTTGAGGACGGTTTCATGCGTATCATGTTGTATTGGATAGATTTATGTGATTTGCGATACTGTGAAACCGCTGAGAATTTGGTAATTTTGACCTATTTCAAACTTCATATAACTGCAGATAGCGCTCTAAAAACACGAGATATGATGTTTTTGTTGATGGATTCATACATGTTATGAGGTCTTTGAATGGGAATATGGACTTTTTGATTGTGAAAATCTGCGCGGAAAAGCGTGATTCCGAATTATTCCAAAGTCTGTAAAACTGCAAATAGCACTCTAAAAACACGATATATGATGTATTTGGTGCTAGATTCTGCCATATAACGCATTTCTGAAGCAAAATCTTGCTTCTGAGCAGATTTACAGAATCAAAAATTTCTCAACGAGACTCAGAAAAAACGCTGATGACTCGCTTGAAACGCAAAATTTTGTGCATTTGAGGACGGATTCATGCGTATTATGTTGTATTGGATAGATTCTTGTGATTTGCGATACTTTGAAACCGCTGAGAATGTGGTAATTTTGACTTATTCCAAACTTCATATAACTGCAGATAGCGCTCTGAAAACACGGGATATGATGTTTTCGTTGATAGGTTCATACATATTATAAGGTCTAGAATGGGAATATGAAATTTTTTATTGTGAAAACTTGCGCGGAAAAGCGTGATTTCGACTTATTCCAAAGTTTGTAAAACTGCGGATAGCACTCTGAAAACACGAAATATGATGTATTTGATGCTAGATTCTGCCATATAACGCATTTCTGAAGCAAAATCTTGCTTCTGAGCAGATTTACAGAATCAAAAATTTCTCAACGGAGACTCAGAAAAAACGCTGATAGCTCGCTGGAAACGCAAAATTTTGTGCATTTGAGGACGGATTCATGCGTATTACGTTGTATTGGATAGATTTATGTGATTTGCGATACTTTGAAACCGCTGAGAATGTGGTAATTTTGACCTATTTCAAACTTCATATAACTGCTGATAGCGCTCTGAAAACACGAGATATGATGTTTTTGTTGATTAATTCATTCATATTATGGGGTCTTGAATAGGAATATGAACTTTTTGATTGTGAATATCTGCCTGGAAAAGCGTGATTTCGACTTATTCCAAGGTTTGAAAAAATCGCGAATACGCTCTGAAAACACACAAAATGATGTATTTGGTGCTAGATTCTGCCATATAACGCATTTCTGAAGCAAAATCTTGCTTCTGAGCAGATTTACAGAATCAAAAATTTCTAAACGAGGCTCAGAGAAAACGCTGATTACTCGCTGGAAACGCAGAATTTTGTGCATTTGAGGACGGATTCATGCGTATTATGTTGTATTGGATAGATTTATGTGATTGGCGATACTTTGAAACCGCTGAGAATGTGGTAATTTTGACATATTTCAAACTTCATATAACCGCAGATAGCGCTCCAAGAACACAAGATATAATGTTTTTGTTGATGGATTCATACATATTATGAGGTCTTGAATGAGAATATGAACTTTTTGATTGTGAAAATCTGCGCGGACAAGCGTGATTTCGACTTATTCCAAAGTTTGTAAAACTGCAAATAGCACTCTAAAAACACGAAATATGATGTATTTGGTGCTAGATTCTGCCATATAGCGCATTTCTGAAGCAAAATCTTGCTTCTGAGCAGATTTACAGAATCAAAAATTTCTCAACGAGACTCAAAAAAAAACGCTGATAACTCGCTGGAAACGAAAAATTTTGTGCATTTGAGGACGGATTATTGTGTCTCATGTTGTACTGGACAGATTTATGTGATTTGCTATACATTGGAACCGCTGAGAATGTGGTAATTTTGACTTATTTCAAACTTCATATAACTGCAGATAGCGCTCTGAAACACGAGATATGATGTTTTTGTTGATGGATTCATACATATCATGAGGTCCTGAATGGGAATATGAACTTTTTGATTGTAAAAAATCCGCGCGGAAAAGCGTGATTTCGACTTATTCCAAAGTTTGTAAAACTGCAAATAGCACTCTAGAAACACAAAATATGATGTATTTGATGCTAGATTCTGCCATATAATGCATTTCTGAAGCAAAATCTTGCTTCTGAGCAGATTTAGAAAATCAAAAATTTCTCAACGAGACTCAAAAAAAAACGCTGATAACTCGCTGTAAACACAAAATTTCGTGCATTTGAGGACGGATTCATGCGTAATTATGTTGTATTGGATAGATTTATGTGATTTGCGATACTTTGAAACCGCTGAGAATGTGGTAATTTTGACCTATTTCAAACTTCATATAACTGCTGATAGCGCTCTGAAAACACGAGATATGATGTTTTTGTTGATTAATTCATACATATTATGAGGTCTTGAATAGGAATATGAACTTTTTGATTGTGAAAATCTGCCCGGAAAAGCGTGATTTCGACTTATTCCAAAGTTTGTAAAAATTGCGAATAGCACTCTAAAAACACGAAATATGATGCATTTGGTGCTAGATTCTGCCATATAACGCATTTCTGGAGCAAAATCTTGCTTCTGAGCAGATTTACAGAATCAAAAATTTCTCAACGAGAGTCAGAAAAAACGCTGATAACTCGCTGGCAACGCAGAATTTTGTGCATTTGAGGACGGATTTATGCGTATTATGTTGTATTGGATAGATTTATGTGATTTGCGATACTTTGAAACCGCTGAGAATGTGGTAATTTTGACTCATTTCAAACTTCATATAACTGCATAAAGCGCTCTGAAAACACGAGATATGATGTTTTTGTGATGGATTCATACATATTATGAGGTCTTGAATAGGAATATGAACTTTTTGATTGTGAATATCTGCCCGGAAAAGCGTGATTTCGACTTATTCCAAAGTTTGTAAAAAATGCGAATACGCTCTAAAAACACACAAAATGATGTATTTGGTGCTAGATTCTGCCATATAACGCATTTCTGAAGCAAAATCTTGCTTCTGAGCAGATTTACAGAATCAAAAATTTCTCAACGAGCCTCAGAAAAAACGCTGATTACTCGCTGGGAAACGCAGAATTTTGTGCATTTGAGGACGGGTTCATGCGTATTATGTTGTATTGGATAGATTTATGTGATTTGCGATACTTTGAAACCGCTGAGAATGTGGTAATTTTGACATATTTCAAACTTCACATATAACCGCAGATAGCGCTCTAAAAACACAAGATATAATGTTTTTGTTGATGGATTCATACATATTATGAGGTCTTGAATGAGAATATGAACTTTTTGATTGTGAAAATCTGCGCGGACAAGCGTGATTTCGACTTATTCCAAAGTTTGTAAAACTGCAAATAGCACTCTAAAAACACGAAATATGATGTATTTGGTGCTAGATTCTGCCATATAATGCATTTCTGAAGCAAAATCTTGCTTCTAAGCAGATTTACAGAATCAAAAATTTCTCAACGAGACTCAAAAAAACGCTGATAACTCGCTGTAAACAAAATTTCGTGCATTGAGGACGGATTCATGCGTATTATGTTGTATTGGATAGATTTATGTGATTTGCGATACTTTGAAACCGCTGAGAATGAGGTAATTTTGACTTTTTTCAAACTTCATATAACTACGGATAGCGGTCTAAAACACGAGATATGATGTTTTTGTTGATGGATTCATACATATTATGAGGTCTAGAATGGGAATATGAACTTTTCGATTGTGAAAAATCTGCGCAGAACAGCGTGATTTAGACTTATTCCAAAGTTTGTGAGACTGCAAATAGCACTCTAAAAACACAAAATATGATGTATTTTGTGCTAGATTCTGCTATATAACGCATTTCTGAAGCAAAATCTTGCTTCTGAGCAGATTTACAGAATCAAAAATTTCTCAACGAGACTCAGAAAAAACGCTGATAACTCGCTGGAAACGCAAAATTTTGTGCATTTGAGGACGGATTCATGCGTATTATGTTGTATTGGATAGATTTATGTGATTGGCGATACTTTGAAACCGCTGAGAATGTGGTAATTTTGACATATTTCAAACTTCATATAACCGCAGATAGCGCTCCAAAAACACAAGATATAATGTTTTTGTTGATGGATTCATACATATTATGAGGTCTTGAATGAGAATATGACTTTTTGATTGTGAAAATCTGCGCGGACAAGCGTGATTTCGACTTATTCCAAAGTTTGTAAACTGCAAATAGCACTCTAAAAACACGAAATATGATGTATATGGTGCTAGATTCTTGCCATATAACGCATTTCTGAAGCAAATCTTGCTTCTGAGCAGATTTACAGAATCAAAATTTCTCAACGAGACTCAGAAAAAACGCTGATGACTCGCTGGAAACGCAAAATTTTGTGCATTTGAGGACAGATTCATGCGTATTATGTTGTATTGGATAGATTCATGTGATTTGCGATACTTTGAAAACCGCGGAGAATGTGGTAATTTTGACCTATTTCAAACTTCATATAACTGCTGATAGTGCTCTGAAAACACGGGATATGATGTTTTTGTTGATTAATTCATACATATTATGAGGCCTTGAATAGGAATATGAACTTTTTGATTGTGAAAATCTGCCCGGAAAAGCGTGATTTCGACTTATTCCAAAGTTTGTAAAAATTGCGAATAGCACTCCAAAAACACGAAATATGATGTATTTGATGCTAGATTCTGCCATATAACGCATTTCTAAAGCAAAATCTTGCTTCTGAGCAGATTTACAGAATCAAAAATTTCTCAACGAGACTCAGAAAGAACGCTGATTACTCGCTGGAAACGCAGTATTTTGTGCATTTGAGGACGGATTCATGCGTATTATGTTGTATTGGATAGATTTATGTGATTTGCGATACTTTGAAACCGCTGAGAATATGGTAATTTTGACCTATTTCAAACTTCATATAACTGCTGCTAGCGCTCTGAAAACACAAGATATGATGTTTTTGTTGATTAATCCATACATATTATCAGGTCTTGAATAGGAATATGAACTTTTTGATTGTGAAAATCTGCCCGGAAGAGCGTGATTTCGACTTATCCCAAAGTTTGTAAAAATTGCAAATAGCACTCTAAAAACACGAAATATGATGTATTTGGTGCTAGATTCTGCCATATAACGCATTTCTGGAGCAAATCTTGCTTCTGAGCAGATTTACAAAATCAAAAATTTCTCAACGAGACTCAGAAAGAACGCTGATTACTCGCTGGCAACGCAGAATTTCGTGCATTTAAGGACGGATTCATGCGTATCATGTTGTATTGGATAGATTTATGTGATTTGCGATACTTTGAAACCCGCTGAGAATGTGGTAATTTTGACTCATTTCAAACTTCATATAACTGCAGATAGCGCTCTCAAAACACAAGATATGATGTTTTTTGTTGTTGGATTCATACATATTATGAGGTCTTGAATGGGAATATGAACATTTTGATTGTAAAAATCCGCGCGGAAAAGCGTGATTTCGACTTATTTCAAAGTTTGTAAAACTGCAAATAGCACTCTAAAATCACGAAATATGATGTATGTGGTGCTAGATTCTGCCATATAGCGCATTTCTGAAGCCAAATCTTGCTTCTGAGCAGATTAACAGAATCAAAAATTTCTCAACGGGGACTCAGAAAAAAACGCTGATAACTCGCCGGAAACGCTAAATTTTGTGCAATTTGAGGATGGATTCATGCGTGAATGTTGTATTGGATAGATATATGTGATTTGCGATACTTTTGAAACCGCTGAGAATGTGGTAATTTTGACTTATTTCAAACTCCATATAACTGCCGATAGCGCTCTGAAAACACGAGATATGATGTTTTTGTTGATGGATTCATACATATTATGAGGTACTGAATAGGAATATGAACTTTTTCATTGTAATAATCTGCGCGGAAAAGCGTGATTTCGACTTATCCCAAAGTTTGTAAAACTGCGAATAGCACTCTAAAAACACAAAATATGATGTATATGGTGCTAGATTCTGCCATATAACGCTTTTCTGAAGCAAAATCTTGCTTCTGAGCAGATTTACAGAATCAAAAATTTCTCAACGAGACTCAGAAAAAACGCTGATAACACGCTGGAAACGCAAAATTTTGTTCGTTTGAGGACGGATTCATGCGTATCATGTTGTATTGGATAGATTTATGTGATTTGCGATACTTTGAAACCGGTGAGAATGTGGTAATTTTGACTTCTTTCAAACTTCATATAACTGCAGATAGCGCTCTGAAAACACGAGATATGATGTTTTTGTTGATGGATTCATACATATTATTAGGTCCTGAATGGGAATATGAACTTTTTGATTGTGAAATTCCGCGCGGAAAAGCGTGATTTCGACTTATTCCAAAGTTTGTATAACTGCAAATAGCACTCTAAAAACACGAAATATGATGTATTTGGTTCTAGATTCTGCCATATAATGCATTTCTGAAGCAAAATCTTGCTTCTGAGCAGATTAACCAGAATCAAAAATTTCTCAACGAGACTCAGAAAAAACGCTGATAACTCGCTGGAAACGCAAAATTCTGTGCATTTGAGGACAAATTCATGCGTATTATGTTGTATTGAATAGATTTATGTGATTTGCGATACTTTGAAACCGCTGAGAATGTGGTAGTTTTGACTTATTTCAAACTTCATATAACTGCAGATAGCGCTCTCAAAACACGGGATATGATGTTTTTGTTGATGGATTTATACATATTATGAGGTCCTGAATTGTAATATGGACTTTTTGATTGTGAAAATTTGCGCGGAAAAGCGTGATTTCGACTTATTCCAAAGTTTGGAAAACTGCAAATAGCACTCTAAAAACACGAAATATGATGTATTTGGTGCTAGATTCTGCCATATAACGCATTTCTAAAGCAAAATCTTGTTTCTGAGCAGATTCACAGAATCAAATATTTCTCAATGAGACCCAGAAAAAAACGCTGATAACTCGCTGGAAACGCAAAATTTTGTGCATTTGAGGACGGATTCATGCGTATTATGTTGTATTGGATAGATTCATGTGATTTGCGATACTTTGAAACCGCTGAGAATGTGGTAATTTTGACTTATTTCAAACTTCATATAACTGCAGATAGCGCTCCAAAAACACGAGATATGATGTTTTTGTTGATGGATTCATACATATTATGAGGTCTAGAATGGGAATATGAACTTTTTGATTTGTAAAAGTCTGCGCGGAAAAGCGTGATTTCGACTTATTCCAAAGTTTGTAAAACTGCAAATGACACTCCAAAAAACACGGAATATGATGTATTTGGTGGCTAGATTCTGCCATATAACGGATCTCTGAAGCAAAATCTTGCTTCTAAGCAGATTTACAGAATCAAAAATTTCTCAACGAGACTCAGAAAAAACGCTGATAACTCGCTGGAAACGAAAAATTTTGTGCATTTGAGGACGGATTATTGCGTCTTATGTTGTACTGGATAGATTTATGTGATTTGCTATACATTGAAACCGCTGAGAATGTGGTAATTTTGACTTATTTCAAACTTCATATAACTGCAGATAGCGCTCTGAAAACACGAGATATGATGTTTTTGTAGATGGATTCATACATATCATGAGGTCCTGTATGGGAATATGAACTTTTTGATCGTGAAAATCCGCGCGGAAAAAGCGTGATTTCGACTTATCCCAAAGTTTGTAAAACTGCGAATAGCACTCTAAAAACACAAAATATGATGTATTTGGTGCTAGATTCTGCCATATAATGCATTTCTGAAGCAAAATCTTGCTTCTGAGCAGATTTACAGAATCAAAAATTTCTCCACGAGACTCAAAAAAAACGCTGATAACTCGCTGGAAACGCAAAATTTCGTGCATTTGAGGATGGATTCATGCGTATTATGTTGTATTGGATAGATTTATGTGATTTGCGATATTTTGAAACCGCTGAGAATGAGGTAATTTTGACTTTTTTCAAACTTCATATAACTGCGGATAGCGGTCTAAAAAACGAGATATGATGTTTTTTGTTGATGGATTCATACATATTATGAGGTCTAGAATGGGAATATGAACTTTTTTGATTGTGAAAATCTGCGCGGAACAGCGTGATTTAGACTTATTCCAAAGTAAGTGAGACTGCAAATAGCACTCTAAAAACACAAAATATGATGTATTTGGTGCTAGATTCTGTCATATAACGGATCTCTGAAGCAAAATCTTGCTTCTAAGCAGATCTACAGAATCAAAAAATCTCCAACGAGACTCAGAAAAAACGCTGATAACTCGCTGAAACGGAAAATTTTGTGCATTTGAGGACGGATTATTGCGTCTTATGTTGTACTGGATAGATTTATGTGATTTGCTATACATTGAAACCGCTGAGAATGTGGTAATTTTGACTTATTTCAAACTTCATATAACTGCAGATAGCGCTCTGAAACACGAGATATGATGTTTTTGTAGATGGATTCATACATATCATGAGGTCCTGAATGAGAATATGAACTTTTTGATCGTAAAAATCCGCGCGGAAAAGCGTGATTTCGACTTATTCCAAAGTTTGTAAAACTGCAAATAGCACTCTAAAAAACACGAAATATGATGTATTTGGTGCTAGATTCTGCATATAATGCATTTCTGAAGCAAAATCTTGCTTCTGAGCAGATTTACAGAATCAAAAATTTCTCAACGAGACTCAAAAAAAAACGGCTGATAACTCGCTGGAAACGCAAAATTTCGTGCATTTGAGGATGGATTCATGCGTATCATGTTGTATTGGATAGATTTATGTGATTTGCGATATTTTGAAACCGCTGAGAATGAGGTAATTTTGACTTTTTTCAAACTTCATATAACTGCGGATAGCGGTCTAAAAAACGAGATATGATGTTTTTGTTGATGGATTCATACATATTATGAGGTCTAGAATGGGAATATGAACTTTTTGATTGTGGAAATCTGCGCGGAACAGCGTGATTTAGACTTATTCCAAAGTTAGTGAGACTGCAAATAGCACTCTAAAAACACAAAATATGATGTATTTGGTGCTAGATTCTGCCATATAACGGATCTCCTGAAGCAAAATCTTGCTTCTAAGCAGATCTACAGAATCAAAAATCTCTCAACGAGACTCAGAAAAAACGCTGATAACTCGCTGGAAACGCAAAATTTTGTGAATTTGAGGACGGATTCATGCGTATTATGTTGTATTGGATAGATTTATGTGATTTGCGATACTTTGAAACCGCTGAGAATGTGGTAATTTTGACTTTTTTCAAACTTCATATAACTGCAGATAGCGCTCTAAAAACACGAGATATGATGTTTATGTTGATGGATTCATACATATTATGAGGTCTTGAATAGGAATATTGAACTCTTTGATTGTGAAAAATCTGCGCGGAAAAGCGTGATTTCGACTTATTCAAAAGTTTGCAAAACTGCGAATAGCACTCTAAAAACTCAAAATATAATGTATTTGGTGCTAGATTCTGTCATATAACGCATCTCTGAAGCAAAATCTTCCTTCTGAGCAGATTTACAGAATCAAAAATTTCTCAACGAGACTCAGAAAAAACGCTGATAACTCGCTGGGAACGCAGAATTTTGTGCATTTGAGGACTATTTCATGCGAATTATGTTGTATTGGATAGATTTATGTGATTTGCGATACTTTGAAACCGCTAAGAATGTGGTAATTTTGACTTATTTCAAACTTCATATAACTGCAGATAGCGCTCTAAAAACACGAGATATGATGTTTTTGTTGATGGATTCATACATATTATGAGGTCTAGAATGGGAATATGAACTTTTCGATTGTGAAAATCTGCGCGGAACAGCGTGATTTAGACTTATTCCAAAGTTATGTAAGACTGCAAATAGCACTCTAAAAACACAAAATATGATGTATTTGGTGCTAGATTCTGCCATATAATGCATTTCTGAAGCAAAATCTTGCTTCTGAGCAGATTTACAGAATCAAAAATTTCTCAACGAGACTCAAAAAAAACGCTGATAACTCACTGGAAACGCAAAATTTGCTGCATTTGAGGACGGATTCATGCGTATTATGTTGTATTGGATAGATTTATGTGATTTTCGATACTTTGGAACTGCCTGAGAATGTGGTACATTTGACTTATTCCAAACTTCATGAGACTGCAGATAGCGCTCTAAAAAACACGAGATATGATGTTTTTGTTGATGGATTCATACATATATGAGGTCTTGAATGGGAATATGGACTTTTTGATTGTGAAAATCTGCGCGGAAAAGCGTGATTTCGACTTATTCCAAAGTTTGTAAAACTGCAAACAGCACTCTAAAAACACGAAATATGATGTATTTGGTGCTAGATTCTGCCATATAACGCATTTCTAAAGCAAAAATCTTGCTTCTGAGCAGATTTACAGAATCAAAAATTTCTCAACGAGACTCAGAAAAAAACGCTGATAACTCGCTGGAAACGCAAAATTTTGTGCATTTAAGGACAAATTCATGCGTATTATGTTGTATTGGATAGATTTATGTGATTTGCGATACTTTGAAACCGCTGAGAATGTGGTAATTTTGACTTATTTCAAACTTCATATAACTGCAGATAGCGCTCTAGAAACACAAGATATGATGTTTTTGTTGATGGATTCATACATATTATGAGGTCCTGAATAGGAATATGAACTTTTTGATTGTGAAAATCTGCGCGGAAAAGCGTGATCTCGACTTATTCCAAAGTTTGTAAAATTGCAAATAGCACTCCAAAAACACGGAATATGATGTATTTGGTGCTAGATTCTGCCATATAACGGATCTCTGAATCAAAATCTTGCTTCTAAGCAGATTTACAGAATCAAAAATTTCTCAACGAGACTCAGAAAAAACGCTGATAACTCGCTGAAACGAAAAATTTTGTGCATCAGAGGGCGGTATATTGCGTCTTATGTTGTACTGGATAGATTTATGTGATTTGCTATACATTGAAACCGCTGAGAATGTGGTAATTTTGACTTATTTTCAAACTTCATATAACTGCAGATAGCGCTCTAAAAACACGAGATATGATGTTTTTGTTGATGGATTCATACATATCATGAGGTCCTGAATGGGAATATGAACTTTTTGATTGTAAAAATCCGCGCGGAAAAGCGTGATTTCGACTTATTCCAAAGTTTGTAAAACTGCAAATAGCACTCTAAAAACACGAAATATGATGTATTTGGTGCTAGATTCTGCCATATAATGCATTTCTGAAGCAAAATCTTGCTTCTGAGCAGATTTACGGAATCAAAAATTTCTCAACGAGACTCAAAAAAAAACGCTGATAACTCGCTGTAAACACAAAATTTCGTGCAATTGAGGACGGATTCATGCGTATTATGTTGTAATTGGATAGATTTATGTGATTTGCGATACTTTTGAAACCGCTTAGAATGAGGTAATTTTGACTTTTTTTCAAACTTCATATAACCTGCGGATAGCGGTCTAAAAAACGAGATATGATGTTTTTGTTGATGGATTCATACATATTATGAGGTCTAGAATGGGAATATGAACTTTTTGATTGTGAAAATCTGCGCGGAACAGCGTGATTCAGAATTATTCCAAAGTTTGTGAGACTGCAAATAGCACTCTAAAAACACAAAATATGATGTATTTGGTGCTAGATTCTGCCATATAACGCATTTCTGAAGCAAAATCTTGCTTCTGAGCAGATTTACAGAATCAAAAATTTCTCAACGAGACTCAGAAAAAACGCTGATAACTCGCTGGAAACGCAAAATTTTGTGAATTTGAGGACGGATTCATGCGTATTATGTTGTATTGGATAGATTTATGTGATTTGCGATACTTTGAAACCGCTGAGAATGTGGTAATTTTGACTTATTTCAAACTTCATATAACTGCAGATAGCGCTCTAAAAACACGAGATATGATGTTTATGTTGATGGATTCATACATATATGAGGTCTTGAATAGGAATATGAACTCTTTGATTGTGAAAATCTGCGCGGAAAAAGCGTGATTTCGACTTATTCAAAAGTTTGCAAAACTGCGAATAGCACTCTAAAAACACGAAATATGATGTATTTGGTGCTAGATTCTGTCATATAACGCATTTCTGAAGCAAAATCCTGCTTCTGAGCAGATTTACAGAATGAAAATTTCTCAACGAGACTCAGAAAAAACGCTGATAACTCGCTGTAAACGCAAAATTTCGTGCATTTGAGGACGGATTCATGCGTATTATGTTATATTGGATAGATTTATGTGATTTGCGATACTTTGAAACCGCTGAGAATGTGGTAATTTTGACTTATTCCAAACTTCATAAGACTGCAGATAGCGCTCTAAAAACACGAGATATGATGTTTTTGTTGATGAATTCATACATATTATGAGGTCTTGAATGGGAATATGGACTTTTTTGATTGTGAAAATCTGCGCGGAAAAGCGTGATTTCGACTTATTCCAAAGTTTGTTAAACTGCAAATAGCACTCTAAAAACACGAAATATGATGTATCTGGTGCTAGATTCTGCCATATAACGCATTTCTAAAGCAAAATCTTGCTTCTGAGCAGATTTACAGAATCAAAAATTTCTCAACGAGACTCAGAAAAAACGCTGATAACTCGCTGGAAACGCAAAATTTTGTGCATTTGAGGACAGATTCATGCGTATTATGTTGTATTGGATAGATTTATGTGATTTGCGATACTTTGAAACCGCTGAGAATGTGGTAATTTTGACTTATTTCAAACTGCATATAACAGCAGATAGCGCTCTGAAAACACGAGATATTATGTTTTGGTTGATGGATTCATACATATTATGAGGTCCTGAATAGGAATATAAACTTTTTGATTGTGAAAATCTGCCCGGAAAAGCGTGATTTCGACTTATTCCAAAGTTTGTAAAACTGCAAATAGCACTTATAAAAACACGAAATATGATGTATTTTTGGTGCTAGACTCTGCCATATAACGCATTTCTGAAGCAAAATCTTGCTTCTGAGCAGATTTACAGAATCAAAAATTTCTCAACGAGACTCAGAAAAAACGTTGATAACTTGCTGAAAACGCAAAATTTTGTGCATTTGAGGACGGATCCATGCGTATTATGTTGTATTGGATAGATTTATGTGATTTGCAATACTTTGAAACCGCTGAGAATGTGGTAAATTAGGACTTATTTCAAACTCCATATAACTGCAGATAGCGCTCTAAAAACACGAGATATGATGTTTTTGTTGATGGATTCATACATATTATGAGGTCCTGAATAGGAATATGAACTTTTTGATTGTGAAAATCTGCGCGGAAAAGCCGTGATCTCGACTTATTCCAAAGTTTGTAAATTGCAAATAGCACTCCAAAAACACGGAATATGATGTATTTGGTGCTAGATTCTGCCATATAACGGATCTCTGAAGCAAAATCTGCTTCTAAGCAGAGATTTACAGAATCAAAAATTTCTCAACGAGACTCAGAAAAAACGCTGATAACTCGCTGAAACGAAAAATTTTGTGCATCTGAGGACGGATTATTGCGTCTCATGTTGTACTGGATAGATTTATGTGATTTGCTATACATTGAAACCGCTGAGAATGTGGTAATTTTGACTTATTCCAAACTTCATATAACTGCAGATAGCGCTCTAAAAACACGAGATATGATGTTTTTGTTGATGGATTCATACATATCATGAGGTCCTGAATAAGAATATGAACTTTTGATTGTGAAAATCCGCGCGGAAAAGCGTGATTTCGACTTATTCCAAAGTTTGTAAAACTGCAAATAGCACTCTAAAAACACGAAATATGATGTATTTGGTGCTAGATTCTGCCATATAATGCATTTCTAAAGCAAAATCTTGCTTCTGAGCAGATTTACAGAATCAAAAAATTTCTCAACGAGACTCAAAAAAAACGCTGATAACTCGCTGTAAACACAAAATTTCGTGCATTTGAGGACGGATTCATGCGTATTATGTTGTATTGGATAGATTTATGTGATTTGCGATACTTTGAAACCGCTGAGAATGAGGTAATTTTGACTTTTTTCAAACTTCATATAACTGCGGATAGCGGTCTAAAAAACGAGATATGATGTTTTTGTTGATGGATTCATACATATTATGAGGTCTAGAATGGGAATATGAACTTTTTGATTGTGAAAATCTGCGCGGAACAGCGTGATTTAGAATTATTCAAAAGTTTGTGAGACTGCAAATAGCACTCTAAAAACAGAAAATATGATGTATTTGGTGCTAGATTCTGCCATATAACGCATTTCTGAAGCAAAATCTTGCTTCTGAGCAGATTTACAGAATCAAAATTTCTCAACGAGACTCAGAAAAAAACGCTGATAACTCGCTGGGAAACGCAAATTTTGTGAATTTGAGGACGGATTCATGCGTAATTATGTTGTATTGGATAGATTTATGTGATTTGCGATACTTTGAAACCGCTGAGAATGTGGTAATTTTGACTTATTTCAAACTTCATATAACTGCAGATAGCGCTCTAAAAACACGAGATATGATGTTTATGTTGATGGATTCATACTTATTATGAGGTCTTGAATAGGAATATGAACTCTTTGATTGTGAAAATCTGCGCGGAAAAGCGTGATTTCGACTTATTCAAAAGTTTGCAAAACTGCGAATAGCACTCTAAAAACACAAAATATGATGTATTTGGTGCTAGATTCTGTCATTATAACGCATTTCTGAAGCAAAATCCTGCTTCTGAGCAGATTTACAGAATAAAAATTTCTCAACGAGACTCAAAAAAAACGCTGATAACTCGCTGTAAACGCAAAATTTCGTGCATTTGAGGACGGATTCATGCGTATTATGTTATATTGGATAGATTTATGTGATTTGCGATACTTTGAAACCGCTGAGAATGTGGTAATTTTGACTTATTCCAAACTTCATAAGACTGCAGATAGCGCTCTAAAAACACGAGATATGATGTTTTTGTTGATGGATTCATACATATTATGAGGTCTTGAATGGAATATGGACTTTTTGATTGTGAAAATCTGCGCGGAAAAGCGTGATTTCGACTTATTCCAAAGTTTGTAAAACTGCAAATAGCACTCTAAAAACACGAAATATGATGTATTTGGTGCTAGATTCTGCCATATAACGCATTTCTAAAGCAAAATCTTGCTTCTGAGCAGATTTACAGAATCAAAAATTTCTCAACGAGACTCAGAAAAAACGCTGATAACTCGCTGGAAACGCAAAATTTTGTGCATTTGAGGACGGATTCATGCGTATTATGTTGTA
Source organism: Dromius quadrimaculatus (assembly GCA_963989225.1). Lineage (NCBI taxonomy): Eukaryota > Metazoa > Arthropoda > Insecta > Coleoptera > Carabidae > Dromius > Dromius quadrimaculatus. Next base: position 20,185 of record CAXDIG010000150.1, read on the forward strand.
TTGGATAGATTTATGTGATTTGCGATACTTTGAAACCGCTGAGAATGTGGTAAATTAGGCTTATTTTCAAACTCCATATAACTGCAGATAGCGCTCTAAAAACACGAGATATGATGTTTTTGTTGATGGATTCATACATATTATGAGGTCCTGAATAGGAATATGAACTTTTTGATTGTGAAAATCTGCGCGGAAAAAGCGTGATTTTGACTTATTCCAAAGTTTGTAAGACTGCGAATAGCACTCTAAAAACACGAAATATGATGTATTTGATGCTAGATTCTGCCATATAACGCATTACTGAAGCAAAATCTTGCTACTGAGCAGATTTACAGAATCAAAAATTTCTCAACGAGACTCAGAAAAAACGCTGATAACTCGCTGAAAACGCAAAATTTTGTGCATTTGAGGATGGATTCATGCGTATTATGTTGTATTGGATAGATTTATGTGATTTTCGATTCTTTGAAACCGCTAAGAATGTGGTAATTTTGACTTATTTCAAACTTCATATAAACTGCAGATAGCGCTCTGAAAACACGAGATATTATGTTTTTGTTGGTGGATTCATACATATTATGAGGTCCTGAATAGGAATATGAACTCTTTGATTGTGAGAATCTGCCCGGAAAAGCGTGATTTCGACTTATTCCAAAGTTTGTGAAACTGCAAATAGCACTTTAAAAACACGAAATATGATGTTTTTTGGTGCAAGACTCTGCCATATAAGGCATTTCTGAAGCAAAATCCTTCTTCTGAGCAGATTTACAGAATCAAAAATTTCTCAACGAGACTCAGAAAAAACGCTGATAACTCGCTGGGAACGCAAAATTTTGTGCATTTGAGGACGAATTCATGCGAATTATGTTGTATTGGATAGATTTATGTGATTTGCGATACTTTGAAACCGCTGAGAATGTGGTAATTTTGACTTATTTCAAACTTCATATAACTGCAGATAGCGCTCTAAAAACACGAGATATGATATTTATGTTGATGGATTCTGTTGGAATTTGAATATTCATACGTTGTTGTTCCTTATTATCTAGACTTCTAGATTGTATTGTTACTAGGCGATAGTTATGTGTATATATAACAAGTTTGATTTTTGATGACACCTTTCAATAGTTAATTCAATAAATATACTTTTCAACCATTTTCGCTAGATTATTTCGTCAGGTTATGTGTTCAGAGCGATTTCACTGTAGAAAAAGTGTTTAAAAATCGAAAAAGCAACTTGAGGAAAGATGGCTGCAACAGGGGATGGTGCTAAGCTGTTAGTTACCAAGTTGAATGGCACCAGCTATCAGTTGTGGAAAATAAAAATTAAAGTGTTGCTTATGAGGGACGATCTTTGAGAAGTGGTTAGTCAACCTAAGCCAGAACCAATAACAGATAATTGGAATAGAAAGAATTGCAAAGCAATTGCGGCGATCTGTCTAACGGTTGAAGATGATCAATTACTGCATCTGGCACAGCTCGAGACAGCCCGAGAAATGTGGGAAACGTTGCAGCGAATGCACGAGCGTGCGTCAATGGGCAGTAAACTCTACCTACTTAGGAAGCTAGTGGGAATTAAATTTACAACCAGAACAATGCAAAAACACCTTAATCAAATTTTGGAGATTGTAGCCCAGCTTCTAGGTATGGGCAAGAAGGTGAGTTCAGAAGATATGGTAGCTATCATGTTGAATAGTCTTCCAGAATCATATGAAGCATTGGTTACGGCGCTTGAAGGTCGTGATGAGAAAGATTTAACTGTTGAATATGTGAGTGGTAAGTTATTAGATGAATTTCAACGACAGGTCAACTCAACAAATTGGTGGAGCAGAAGTAGCACTTCAGACTGCTACTCAATTACCAGGTGGTGTGACAAAGTCATCAAGTCATAAATCACGCAAGATAGAAGAGCGAAAGTGCTTCTTTTGCAGAAAGAAAGGGCATATCAAAATAAACTGTCGCAAGTTTAAATCTCAACAATCGTCTGAAAAAGCCAGTTGTGTGATCGATGACAAGAGTGATGATGGGGATCTCCACCAGCATATATCTTTAACTGTGTCTGAAACAGGTCATCAAGCTGGAAATATTGAGAAGTGGTATATTGACTCCGGTGCAACAAGCCACATGACGAGCAATTTGAAATTTTTCACATCGCTAAATTATGAAAAAATACCTGTTTATCTTGCAAATAATAATACAACCAGCGCTGAGGGTATTGGTCATGGATGGCTGCATTGTAAAAATTCAGATGGCGTCATAGAAAAGATATATCTGCAGAACGTACTTTACGTGCCGAAACTTGAATGTGGTCTTCTGTCGGTAAGACAAATAACACGTAGAAGTGGTTTTCAGGTATTGTTTGAGGGAGAAAATTGTAACATTCTTTTCAAGAAGAAGTTTGTTGCTATGGCATTCCTTGATGGCACATTGTTTCGATTGAACATTGTTGAAGTAATGAACACAGCGTTAAGTGTTAGAGCTGCAGTTTCTTTGAGTACATGGCATCGTCGGATGGGACATCGAGACCCTGCTGCAATCAAGAGGATGTGCACCGAGGGCTTAGCTGATGGAATGAATATTGATAATAATGAAACTCGGCAGAACTGCGAATGCTGTATAATGGGTAAGATGACAGAGCTTCCGTTTCCTGAAAGTAAGAGACGTGCAGAGCGTCCTCTTGAGCTGGTGCATAGTGACGTCTGTGGACCCATGTCAATCAGCACTCCAAGTGGTAATAAATATATACTTACTTTCATTGATGATTATTCCCGTTTTACAGTAATCAGATTGCTAAGAAGCAAAGACGAGGTTCCTGGTGTTATTAAGGAGTATGTTGCCAGAATAAGTACATATTTTGGTCGTAAGCCCTCCACATTTCGCACTGATAATGGAAGGGAATATGTTAACAATGAATTATTGTCATATTTTCGACGCGAAGGTATTGAACATCAGTTTTCGGTACCATACACTCCTCAGCAGAATGGAGTGGCCGAACGGAAGAATCGTTCTCTTGTTGAGATGGCAAGATGTATGCTTCTTGACGCGGATCTTCCTAAAAGATTCTGGGGAGAAGCAGTATTATTTGCGACATATTTGCAGAATCGGTTGCCAAGTCGAAGTATCGAAAAAACACCATTTGAACACTGGACGAATGGAAAACCTGATGTTAGTCACATCCGTGTGTTTGGATCTAAAGTTTATACTCTTGTTCCAGAACAAAAACGTAAGAAATGGGACGACAAAGCAATTCAGGGTGTTTTAGTAGGTTATGACACAACTACTAAGGGATATCGTGTTTTGAATCCCAAGAACAACAGAGTTTGAATAAGTCGATCAGTTCGAATCGTGGAATCGATGGAATCAAATTTCTTGTCTCCAGTATATTGTCGAAACAATGACTGTAATAATAGTAAGCCAGAAGGGGTAGTTTTGGTGTCAGAAAGTACTGATGAAGATGAGATTGACACTGATGAAACTCTTCAATCCAATTCGGAGCTAGAAGAAGAGGAAGCTCAAGTTCAGCCCTCGTTACCACGACGATCGGAGAGAATTAAGAAAGGAATTCCAGCTAAAAAGTTGGTCTATAAGGTAAATGCAAGCAATGTTCGTGAGCCTATGTCCTGGGAAGATTTGTTAACATTTCCTGCCCGAGAGCAAACGAACTGGCTTCAAGCGATTGAAGAAGAAATGGCATCTCTTGAAGAACGAAAAGTATGGCAATTGGATGAACTTCTAGCAGGCAAAAGAGCAGTGACTTGTAAGTGGGTATTTAAGGCAAAATCAAATGCAAATGGTGAAGTAGAAACTTACAAAGCAAGATTAGTAGCGAGGGGTTTCTCGCAAAAATATGGAGAAGATTATGACGAAACTTTTGCACCAGTTGTAAAACACGAAACAGTACGTATATTGCTCAGTGTGGCAGCAATTCGCCATCTTCATGTTCGTCATTTTGATGTAAAGTCAGCATATCTAAGCGGAGAGCTGGACGAAGAAATATACATGGAACAGCCGCCAGGTTTTAAGATTTCTGACAAAGAAGACAAGGTTTTACGCCTTCATCGCAGCCTTTATGGATTGAAGCAGTCAGCCCGAGCTTGGAATCGTAAAGCTAACGAAGTTTCATCTACTTTAAATTTTCAACGGGGTAAAGCAGATCCCTGTTTGTATATCAGGGAGGAGAAAAATGGTGGGATTACCTATGTACTAATATATGTTGATGATATGCTGGTTGCTGGCGGTGATGCAGATGTAGTGCATAGTATATGCCAAGATTTGAATCAACATTTTATTACTAAAGACTTGGGCGAAGTGTCACATTTTCTAGGAATCCAGATAGAACGTGAAGTTGACGGATCTTTCTCTGTACATCAAAGCACGAAAATCACTCAACTTCTAGAAAAATATGGGATGCTAAATGCTAAAACGGCACTTACTCCAATGGAAGCAGGATATTTATCGACAATTGATGAACCAAGCCAAAAGTTGCCCAACAACACGAAGTATCGACAAGCAATTGGATCATTGATTTATCTGGCTACCGTTTCCCGACCAGATATAGCTGTTGCCGTAAATTTATTAGCTCGTCAAGTAGAATCTCCTACTGAAAAAGATTGGAAATCTCTAAAGCGTATATTACGTTATTTGGCAGGAACAATTAATGCGAAACTTCATTTTTCGGCTAGAAGTAGCTTACTACTTAATTGCTATGTTGATTTGGATTGGGCTGGTGATAAATTAGATCGGAAATCGACAAGTGGGTATCTCTTCAAATTGGGTGACAGTACGGTATCGTGGTCGAGCCGAAAACAAACTAGTGTGGCTCTTTCTTCTACCGAGGCAGAATATGTGGCAGCAGCACATGTCAGCCAAGAGTTGGTGTGGCTGAGACAACTGTTAAAAGATATGAAATCACCTATGGAACAAGCTACTCCAGTATTTGAAGATAATCAGGGATGTATCCAACTTATTGAGTCAGATAAATGTGGAGCTCGTACAAAGCACATAGACGTCAAATATCATCTGCTACAAGATCTACGTGAGCAAGGAATCATCGATATACAGTATTGTCCAACTGAAGAAATGATAGCAGATTTTCTGACCAAGCCTGTGACAAGAGAAATTTTACTTCGTCTTACTGCACTAGCCGGTTTAATATTGAAATAATTTTATGTAACGGTCCAACAACGAGAAGGGGTGTTGGAATTTGAATATTCATACGTTGTTGTTCCTTATTATCTAGACATCTAGATTGTATTGTTACTAGGCGATAGTTATGTGTATATATAACAAGTTTGATTTTTGATGACACCTGTCAATAGTTAATTCAATAAATATACTTTTAAACAGATTCATACATATTATGAGGTCCTGAATAGGAATATGAACTCTTTGATTGTGAAAATCTGCGCGGAAAAGCGTGATTCCGACTTATTCAAAAGTTTGCAAAACTGCGAATAGCACTCTAAAAACACGAAATATGATGTATTTGGTGCTAGATTCTGTCATATAACGCATTTCTGAAGCAAAATCTTGCTTCTGAGCAGATTTACAGAATCAAAAATTTCTCAACGAGACTCGGAAAAAACGCTGACAACTCGCTGGAAACGCAAAATTTTGTGCATTTGAGGACGGATTCATGCGTATTATGTTGTATTGGATGGATTCATGTGATTTGCGATACTTTGAAACCGCTGAGAATGTGGTAGTTTTGACTTATTTCAAACTTCATATAACTGCAAATAGCGCCCTAAAAACACGAGATATGATGTTTTTGTTGATGGATTCATACATATTATGAGGTCTAGAATGGGAATATGAAATTTTTTATTGTGAAAATTTGCGCGGAAAAGCGTGATTTAGACTTATTCCAAAGTTTGTAAGACTGCAAATAGCACTCTAAAAACACGAAATATGATGTATTTGGTGCTAGATTCGGCCTTATAACGCATTTCTGAAGCAAAATCTTGCTTTTGAGCAGATTTACAGAATCAAAAATTTCTCAACGAGACTCAGATAAAACGCTGATAACTCGCTGGAAACGCAAAATTTTGTGCATTTGAGGACGGATTTATGTGTATTATGTTGTATTGGATAGAATTATGTGATTTGCGATACTTTGAAACCGCTGAGAATGTGGTAATTTTGACTTATTTCAAACTTCATATAACTGCAGATAGCGCTCTGAAAACACGAGATATGATGTTTTTGTTGATGGATTCATACATAATATGAGGTCCTGAATAGGAATATGAACTTCTTGATTGTGAAAATCTGCCCGGAAAAGCGTGATTTCGACTTATTCCAAAGTTTGTAAAACTGCGAATAGCACTCTAAAAACACGAAATATGATGTATTTGGTGCTAGATTCTGCCATATACGCATTTGTGAAGCAAAATCTTGCTCCTGAGCAGATTTACAGAATCAAAAATTTCTCAACGAGACTCAGAAAAAGCGCTGATAACTCGCTGGAAACGCAAAATTTTGTGCATTTGAGGACATATTCATGCGTATTATGTTGTATTGGATAGATTCATGTGATTTGCGATACTTTGAAACCGCTGAGAATGTGGTAATTTTGACTTTTTTCAAACTTCATATAACTGCAGATAACGCTCTAAAAACACGAGATATAATGTTTTCGTTGATGGATTCATACATATTATGGGGTCTAGAATGAGAATATGAGATTTTTGATTGTGAAAATTTGGGCGGAAAAGCGTGATTTCGACTTATTCCAAAGTTTGTAAAACTGCAAATAGCACTCTAAAAACACGAAATATTATGTATTAGGTGCTAGATTCTGCCATATGACGCATTTCTGAAGCAAAATCTTGCTTCTGAGCAGATTTACAGAATTAAAAATTTCTTAACGAGACTCAGATAAAACGCTGATAACTCGCTGGGAACGCAAAATTTTATGCATTTGAAGACGGATTCATGCGTATTATGTTGTATTGGATAGATTTATGTGATTTGCGATACTTTGGAACCGCTGAGAATGTGGTAATTTTGACTTATTTCAAACTTCAAATAACTGCAGATAGCGCTCTGAAAACACGAGCTATGATGTTTTTGTTGATGGATTCATACATATTATGAGGTCCTGAATAGGAATATGAACTCTTTGATTGTGAAAATCTGCCCGGAAAAGCGTGATTTCGACTTATTCCAAAGTTTGTAAAACTGCGAATAGCACTCTCAAAACACGAAATATGATGTATTTGGTGCTAGATTCTGCCATATACGCATTTGTGAAGCAAAATCTTGCTCCTGAGCAGATTTACAGAATCAGAAATTTCTCAACGAGACTCAGAAAAAGCGCTGATAACTCGCTGGAAACGCAAAATTTTCTGCATTTGAGGACATATTCATGCGTATTATGTTGTATTGGATAGATTTATGTGATTTGCGATACTTTGAAACCGCTGAGAATGTGGTAATTTTGACTTATTTCAAACTTCATATAACTGCAGATAGCGCTCTGAAAACACGAGATATGATGTTTTTTGTTGATGGATTCATACATATTATGAGGTCCTGAATAGGAATATGAACTTTTTGATCGTGAATATCCGCGCGGAAAAGCGTGATTTCGACTTATTCCAAAGTTTGTGAAACTGCAAATAGCACTCTAAAAACACGAAATATGATGTATTTGGTGCCAGATTCTGCTATATAATTCATTTCTAAAGCAAAATCTTGCTTCTGAGCCGATTAACAGAATCAAAAATTTCTCAACGAGACTCAGGAAAAAACGCTGATAACTCGCTGGAAACGCAAAATTTTGTGCATTTGAGGACGGATCCATGCATATTATGTTGTATTGGATAGATTTATGTGATTCGCGATACTTTGAAACCGCTGAGAATGTGGTAATTTTGACTTATTTCAAACTTCATATAACTGCAGATAGCGCTCTGAGAACACGAGATATGATGTTTTTGTTGTTGGATTCATACATATTATGAGGTCCTGAATAGGAATATGAATTTTTTGATTGTGAAAATCTGCCCGGAAAAACGTGATTTCGACTCATTCCAAAGTTTGTAAAACTGCGAATAGCACTCTAAAAACACGAAATATGATGTATTTGGTGCTAGATTCTGCCATATAACATATTTCTGAAGCAAAATCTTGCTCCTGAGCAGATTTACAGAATCAAAAATTTCTCAATGAGACTCAGAAAAAACGCTGATAACTCGCTGGAAACGCAAAATTTTGTGCATTTAAGGACGGTTTCATGCGTATTATGTTGTATTGGATAGATTTATGTGATTTGCGATACTTTGAAATCGCTGAGAATGTGGTAATTTTGACTTATTTCAAACTTCATATAACTGCAGATAGCGCTCTAAAAACACGAGATATGATGTTTTTGTTGATAAATTCATACATATAATGAGGTCCTGAATGGGAATATGAACTTTTTGATTGTGAAAATCCGCGCGGGAAAGAGTGATTCCGACTTATTCCAAAGTTTGTAAAACTGCAAATAGCACTCTAAAAACACGAAATATGATGTATTTGGTGCTAGATTCTGCCATATAACGAATTTCTGAAGCAAAATCTTGCTTCTAAGCAAATTTACAGAATCAAAAATTTCTCAACGAGACTCAGAAAAAACGCTGATAACTCGCTGGAAACGCAAAATTCTGTGCATTTGAGGACGGATTCATGCGTATTATGTTGTATTAAATAGATTTATGTGATTTGCGATACTTTGAAACCGCTGAGAATGTGGTAATTTTTAATTATTTCAAACTTCATATAACTGCAGATAGCGGTCTAAAAACACAAGATATGATGTTTTTGTTGATGGATTCATACATATTATGAGGTCTTGAATGGGAATATGGACTTTTTGATTGTGAAAATCTGCGCGGAAAAGCGTGATTTCGAATTATTCCAAAGTTTGTAAAACTGCAAATAGCACTCTAAAAACACAAAATATGATGTATTTGGTGCTAGATTCTGCCATATAACGCATTTCTGAAGCAAAATCTTGCTTCTGAGCAGATTTACAGAATCAAAAATTTCTCAACGAGACTCAGAAAAAACGCTGCTAACTCGCTGGAAACGCAGAATTTTGTGCATTTGAGGACGGATTCATGCGTATTATGTTGTATTAGAAAGATTCATGTGATTTGCGATACTTTGAAACCGGTGAGAATGTGGTAATTTTGACTTATTTCAAACTTATTATAACTGCAGATAGCGCTCTAAAAACACGAGATATGATGTTTTTGTTGATGGATTCATACATATTATGAGGTCCTGAAGAGGAATATGAACTCTCTGATTGTGAAAATCTGCGCGGAAAAGCGTGATTTCGACTTATTCAAAAGTTTGCAAAACTGCAAATAGCACTCTAAAAACACGAAATATGATGTATTTGGTGCTAGATTCTGTCATATAACGCATTTCTGAAGCAAAATCTTGCTTCTGAGCAGATTTACATTATCAAAAATTTCTCAACGAGACTCAGAAGAAACGCTGATAACTTGCTGGAAACGCAAAATTTTATGCATTTGAGGACGGATTCATGCGTATTATGTTGTATTGGATAGATTCATGTGATTTGCGATACTTTGAAACCGCTGAGAATGTGGTAATTTTGACTTATTTCAAACTTCATATAACTGCAGATAGCGCCCCTAAAACACGAAATATGATGTTTTTGTTGATGGATTCATACATATTATGAGGTCCTGAATAGAAATATGAACTCTTTGATTGTAAAAATCTGCGCGGAAAAGCGTGATTTCGACTTATTCAAAAGTTTGCAAAACAGCGAATAGCACTCTAAAAACACGGAATATGATGTATTTGGTGCTAGATTCTGTCATATAACGCATTTCTGAAGCAAAATCTTGCTTCTGAGCAGATTTACAGAATCAAAAATTTCTCAACGAGACTCAGAAAAAACGCTGATAACTCGCTGGAAACGCAAAATTTTGTGCATTTGAGGACGGATTCATGCGTATTATGTTGTATTGGATAGATGTATGTGATTTGCGATACTTTGAAACCGCTGAGAATGTGGTAATTTTGACTTATTTCAAACTTCATATAACTGCAGATAGCGCTCTGAAGACATGAGATATGATGTTTTTGTTGATGTATTCATACATATTATGAGGTCCTGAATAGGAATATGAACTTTTTGATTGTGAAAATATGCCTGGAAAAGCGTGATCTCGACTTATTCCAAAGTTTGTAGAACTGCGAATAGCACTCTAAAAACACGAAATATGATGTATTTGGTGCTAGATTCTGCCATATAACGCATTTCTGAAGCAAAATCTTGCTTCTGAGCAGATTTACAGAATCAAAAATTTCTCAACAAGAATCAGAAAAATCGCTGATAACCCGCTGGAAACGCAAAATTCTGTGCATTTGAGGACGGTTTCATGCGTATTATGTTGTATTTGATAGATTCATGTGATTTACAATACTTTGAAACCGCTGAGAATGTGGTAATTTTGACTTATTTCAAACTTCATATAACTGCAGATAGCGCTCTGAAAACACGAGATATGATGTTTCTGTTGATGAATTCATACATATTATGAGGTCCTGAATGGGAATATGAACTTTTTGATTGTGAAAATTCGCGCGGGAAAGCTTAATTTCGACTTATTCCAAAGTTTGTAAAACTGCAAATAGCACTCTAAAAACACGAAATATGATGTATTTGGTGCTAGATTCTGCCATATAACGCATTTCTGAAGCAAAATCTTGCTTCTGAGCAGATTGACAGAATCAAAAATTTTTCAACGAGACTCAGAAAAAACGCTGATAACTCGCTGGAAACGCAAAATTTTGTGCATTTGAGGACGGATTAATGCGTATTATGTTGTATTGGATAGATTCATGTGATTTGCGATACTTTGAATCCGCTGAGAATGTGGTAATTTTGACTTATTCAAACTTCATATAACTGCAGATAGCGCCCTAAAAACACGAGATATGATGTTTTTGTTGATGGATTCATACATATAATGAGGTCTAGAATGGGAATATGGAGTTTTTCATTGTGAAAATTTGCCTGGAAAAGCGTGATCTCGACTTATTCCAAAGTTTGTAAAACTGCGAATAGCACTCTAAAAACACGAAATATGATGTATTTGGTGCTAGATTCTGCCATATAACGCATTTCTGAAGCAAAATCTAGCTTCTGAGCAGATTTACAGAATCAAAAATTTCTCAACGGGACTCAGTAAAAACGCTGATAACTCGCTGGAAACGCAAAACTCTGTGCATTTGAGGACGGTTTCATGCGTATCATTTTGTATTTAATAGATTTATGTGATTTACGATACTTTGAAACCGCTGAGAATGTGGTAATTTTGACTTATTTCAAACTTCTTATAACTGCAGATAGCGCTCTGAGAACACGAGATATGATGTTCTTGTTGATGGATTCATACATATTATGAGGTCCTGAATGGGAATAAGGACTTTCCGAATGTGAAAATCCGCGCGGATGAGCGTGATTTCGACTTATTCCAAAGTTTGTAAAAATTACGAATGGCACTCTAAGAACACGAAATATGATGTATTTGGTGCTAGATTCTGCCATATAACGCATTTCTGAAGCAAAATCTAGCTTCTGAGCAGATTTACAGAATCAAAAATTTTTCAACGAGACTCAGGAAAAACGCTGATTACTTGCTGGAGACGCAGAATTCTGTGCATTTGAGGACGGATTCATGCGTATTATGTTGTATTGGATAGATTTATGTGATTTGCGATACTTTGAAACCGCTGAGAATGTGGTAATTTTGACTCATTTCAAACTTCATATAACTGCAGATAGCGCTCTAAAAACACGAGATATGATGTTTTTGTTGATGAATTCATACATATTATGAGGTCTTGAATGAGAATATGAACTTTTTGATTGTGGAAATCTGCGCGGACAAGCGTGATTTCGACTTATTCCAAAGTTTGTAAAACTGCAAATGGCACTCTAAAAACACGAAATATTATGTATTTGGTGCTAGATTCTGCCATATAACGCATTTCTGAAGCAAAATCTTGCTTCTGAGCAGATTTACAGAATCAAAAATTTCTCAATGAGACTCAGAAAAAACGCTGATAACTCGCTGGGAACGCAAAATTTTGTGCATTTGAGGACGGCTTCATGCGTCTTATGTTGTATTGGATAGATTCATGTGATTTGCGATACTTTGAAACCGCTTAAAATGTGGTAATTTTGACTTATTTCAAACTTCATATAACTGCAGATAGCGGTCAAAAAACACGAGATATGATGTTTTTGTTGATGGATTCATACATATTATGAGGTCTTTAATGGGAATATGGACTTTTTGATTGTGAAAATCAGCGCGGAAAAGCGTGATTCCGACTTATTCCAAAGTTTGTAAAACTGCAAATAGCACTCTAAAAACACGAAATATGATGTATTTGGTGCTAGATTCTGCCATATAACGCATTTCCGAAGCAAAATCTTGCTTCTGAGCAGATTTACAGAATCAAAAATTTCTCAACGAGCCTTAGAAAAAACGCTGATAACTTGCTGGAAACGCATAATTCTGTGCATTTGAGGACGGATTCATGCGTATTATGTTGTATTAAATAGATTTATGTGATTTGCGATACTTTGAAACCGCTGAGAATGTGGTAATTTGGACTTATTCCAAACTTCATATAACGGCAGATAGCGCTCTGAAAACACGAGATATGATGTTCTTGTTGATGGATCCATACAACTTACGAGGTCTTGAATGGGAATATGAACATTTTGATTGTAAAAATCCGCGCGGAAAAGCGTGATTCCGACTTATTCCAAAGTTTGTAAAACTGCAAATAGCACTCTAAAAACACGAAATATGATGTATTCGGTGCTAGATTCTGCCATATAATGCATTTCTGAAGCAAAATCTTGCTTCTGAGCAGATTTACAGAATCAAAAATTTCTCAATGAGACTCAGAAAAAACGCTGATAACTCGCTGGGAACGCAAAATTTTGTGCATTTGAGGACGGCTTCATGCGTCTTATGTTGTATTGGATAGATTCATGTGATTTGCGATACTTTGAAACCGCTTAAAATGTGGTAATTTTGACTTATTTCAAACTTCATATAACTGCAGATAGCGGTCAAAAAACACGAGATATGATGTTTTTGTTGATGGATTCATACATATTATGAGGTCTTTAATGGGAATATGGACTTTTTGATTGTGGAAATCTGCGCGGACAAGCGTGATTTCGACTTATTCCAAAGTTTGTAAAACTGCAAATGGCACTCTAAAAACACGAAATATGATGTATTTGGTGCTAGATTCTGCCATATAACGCATTTCTGAAGCAAAATCTTGCTTCTGAGCAGATTTACAGAATCAAAAATTTCTCAATGAGACTCAGAAAAAACGCTGATAACTCGCTGGGAACGCAAAATTTTGTGCATTTGAGGACGGCTTCATGCGTCTTATGTTGTATTGGATAGATTCATGTGATTTGCGATACTTTGAAACCGCTCAAAATGTGGTAATTTTGACTTATTTCAAACTTCATATAACTGCAGATAGCGGTCAAAAAACACGAGATATGATGTTTTTGTTGATGGATTCATACATATTATGAGGTCTTTAATGGGAATATGACTTTTTGATTGTGAAAATCAGCGCGGAAAAGCGTGATTCCGACTTATTCCAAAGTTTGGAAAACTGCGAATAGCACTCTAAAAACACGAAATATGATGTATTTGGTGCTAGATTCTGCCATATAACGCATTTCTGAAGCAAAATCTTGCTTCTGAGCAGATTTACAGAATCAAAAATTTCTCAACGAGCCTTAGAAAAAACGCTGATAACTTGCTGGAAACGCATAATTCTGTGCATTTGAGGACGGATTCATGCGTATTATGTTGTATTAAATAGATTTATGTGATTTGCGATACTTTGAAACCGCTGAGAATGTGGTAATTTGGACTTATTCCAAACTCCATATAACGGCAGATAGCGCTCTGAAAACACGAGATATGATGTTCTTGTTGATGGATCCATACAACTTACGAGGTCTTGAATGGGAATATGAACATTTTGATTGTAAAAATCCGCGCGGAAAAGCGTGATTCCGACTTATTCCAAGTTTGTAAAACTGCAAATAGCACTCTAAAAACACGAAATATGATGTATTCGGTGCTAGATTCTGCCATATAATGCATTTCTGAAGCAAAATCTTGCTTCTGAGCAGATTTACAGAATCAAAAATTTCTCAATGAGACTCAGAAAAAACGCTGATAACTCGCTGGGAACGCAAAATTTTGTGCATTTGAGGACGGCTTCATGCGTCTTATGTTGTATTGGATAGATTCATGTGATTTGCGATACTTTGAAACCGCTTAAAATGTGGTGATTTTGACTTATTTCAAACTTCATATAACTGCAGATAGCGGTCAAAAAACACGAGATATGATGTTTTTGTTGATGGATTCATACATATTATGAGGTCTTCAATGGGAATATGGACTTTTTGATTGTGAAAATCAGCGCGGAAAAGCGTGATTCCGACTTATTCCAAAGTTTGGAAAACTGCAAATAGCACTCTAAAAACACGAAATATGATGTATTTGGTGCTAGATTCTGCCATATAACGCATTTCTGAAGCAAAATCTTGCTTCTGAGCAGATTTACAGAATCAAAAATTTCTCAACGAGCCTTAGAAAAAACGCTGATAACTTGCTGGAAACGCATAATTCTGTGCATTTGAGGACGGATTCATGCGTATTATGTTGTATTAAATAGATTTATGTGATTTGCGATACTTTGAAACCGCTGAGAATGTGGTAATTTGGACTTATTCCAAACTTCATATAACGGCAGATAGCGCTCTGAAACACGTGATATGATGTTCTTGTTGATGGATTCATACAACTTACGAGGTCTTGAATGGGAATATGAACATTTTGATTGTAAAAATCCGCGCGGAAAAGCGTGATTCCGACTTATTCAAAGTTTGTAAAACTGCAAATAGCACTCTAAAAACACGAAATATGATGTATTCGGTGCTAGATTCTGCCATATAATGCATTTCTGAAGCAAAATCTTGCTTCTGAGCAGATTTACAGAATCAAAAATTTCTCAACGAGACTCAGAAAAAACGCTGATAACTCGCTGGAAACGCAAAATTTTGTGCATTTGAGGACGGACTAATGCGTATTATGTTGTATTGGATAGATTTATGTGATTTGCGATACTTTGAAACCGCTGAGAATGTGGTAATTTTGACTTATTTCAAACTTCATATAACTGCAGATAGCGCTCTGAAAACACGAGATATTATGTTTTTGTTGATGGATTCATACATATTATGAGGTCCTGAATAGGAATATAAACTTTTTGATTGTGAAAATCTGCCCGGAAAAGCATGATTTCGACTTATTCCAAAGTTTGTAAAACTGCAAATAGCACTTAAAAACACGAAATATGATGTATTTTTGGTGCTAGACTCTGCCATATAACGCATTTCTAAAGCAAAATCTTGCTTCTGAGCAGATTTACAGAATCAAAAATTTCTCAACGAGACTCAGGAAAAACACTGATAACTCGCTGGAAACGCAGAATTCTGTGCATTTGAGGACGGATTCATGCGTATTATGTTGTATTGGATAGATTTATGTGATTTGCGATACTTTGGAACCGCTGAGAATGTGGTAATTTTGACTTATTTCATACTTCATATAACTGCAGATAGCGGTCTAAGAACACGAGATATGATGTTTTTGTTGATGGATTCATACATATTATGAGGTCTCGAATGGGAATATGGACTTTTTGATTGTGAATATCAGCGCGGAAAAGCGTGATTCCGACTTATTCCAAAGTTTGTAAAACTGCAAATAGCACTCTAAAAACACGAAATATGATGTATTTGGTGCTAGATTCTGCCATATAACGCATTTCTGAAGCAAAATCTTGCTTCTGAGCAGATTTACAGAATCAAAAATTTCTCAACGAGACTCAGAAAATACGCTGATAACTCGCTAAAAACGCAAAATTCTGTGCATTTGAGGACGGATTCATGCGTATTATATTGTATTAAATAGATTTATGTGATTTGCGATACTTTGAAACCTCTGAGAATGTGGTAATTTTGACTTATTCCAAACTTCATATAACTGCAGATAGCGCTCTGAAAACACGAGATATGATGTTCTTGTTGATGGATTCATACATATTATGAGGTCTTGAATGGGAATATGAACATTTTGATTGTAAAAATCCGCGCGGAAAAGCGTGATTTCGACTTATTCCAAAGTTTGTAAAACTGCAAATAGCACTCTAAAAACACAAAATATGATAAATTTGGTGCTAGATTCTACCATATAATGCATTTCTAAAGCAAAATCTTGCTTCTAAGCAGATTTACAGAATCAAAAATTTCTCAACAAGACTCAGAAAAAACGCTTATAACTCGCTGGAAACGCAAAATTTTGTGCATTTGAGGACGGATTCATGCGTATTATGTTGTATTGGATAGATTTATGTGATTTGCGATACTTTGAAACCACTGAGAATGTGGTAATTTCGACTTATTTCAAACTTCATATAACTGCAGATAGCGGTCTAAAAGCACGAGATATGATGTTTTTGTTGATGGATTCATACATATTATGAGGTTTTGAATGGGAATATGAACTTTTTGAATGTGAAAATCTGCGCGGAAAAGCGTGATTCCAAATTATTCCAAAATTTGTAAAACTGCAAATAGCACTCTTGAAACACGAAATATGATGTATTTGGTGCTAGATTCTGCCATATAACGCATTTCTGAAGCGAAATCTTGCTTCTGAGCAGATTTACAGAATCAAAAATTTCTCAACGAGACTCAGGAAAAACGCTGATAACTTGCTGGAAACGCAAAATTTTGTGCATTTGAAGACGGATTCATGCGTATTATGTTGTATTGGATAGATTTATGTGATTTGCGATACTTTGAAACCGCTGTGAATGTGGTAATTTTGACTTATTTCAAACTTCATATCACTGCAGATAGCGGTCTAAAAACACGAGATATGATGTTTTTGTTGATGGATTCATACATATTATGAGGTCTTGAATGGGAATATGGACTTTTTGATTGTGAAAATCAGCGCGGAAAAGCGTGATTCCGACTTATTCCAAAGTTTGTAAAACTGCAAATAGCACTCTAAAAACAAGAAATATGATGTATTTGATGCTAGATTCTGCCATATAACGCATTTCTGAAGCAAAATCTTGCTTCTGAGCAGATTTACAGAATCAAAAAGTTCTCAACGAGACTCAGAAAAAACGCTGATAACTCGCTGGAAACGAAAAATTCTGTGCATTTGAGGACGGATTCATGCGTATTATGTTGTATTAAATAGATTTATGTGATTTGCGATACTTTGGAACCGCTGAGAATGTGGTAATTTTGACTTATTTCAAACTTCATATAACTGCAGATAGCGCTCTGAAAACATGAGATATGATGTTTTTGTTGATGGATTCATACATATTATGAGGTCCTGAATGGAAAAATGGACTTTACGATTGTAAAAATTCGCGCGGTAAAGCGTTATTTCGACTTATTCCAAAGTTTGTAAAAATTGCGAATGGCACTCTAAAAACACGAAATATGATGTATTTGGTGCTAGATTCTACCATATAACGCATTTCTGAAGCAAAATCTTGCTTCTGAGCAGATTTACAGGATCAAAAATTTCTCAATGAGACTCAGAAAAAACGCTGATAACTTGCTGTGAACGCAAAATTTTGTGCATTCAAGGACTGATTCATGCGTATTATGTTGTATTGGATAGATTTATGTGATTTGCGATACTTTGAATCCGCTGAGAATGTGGTAATTTTGACTTATTTCAAACTTCATATAACTGCAGATAGCGGTCTAAAAACACGAGATATGATGTTTTTGTTGATGGATTAATACATATTATGAGGTCTTGAATGGGAATATGGACTTTTTGATTGTGAAAATCAGCGCGGAAAAGCGTGATTCCGACTTATTCCAAAGTTTGTAAAACTGCAGATAGCACTCTAAAAACAAGAAATATGATGTATTTGATGCTAGATTCTGCCATATAACGCATTCCTGAAGCAAAATCTTGCTTCTGAGCAGATTTACAGAATCAAAAAGTTCTCAACGAGACTCAGAAAAAACGCTGATAACTCGCTGGAAACGAAAAATTCTGTTCATTTGAGGACGGATTCATGCGTATTATGTTGTATTAAATAGATTTATGTGATTTGCGATACTTTGGAACCGCTGAGAATGTGGTAATTTTGACTTATTTCAAACTTCATATAACTGCAGATAGCGCTCTGAAAACATGAGATATGATGTTTTTGTTGATGGATTCATACATATTATGAGGTCCTGAATGGAAAAATGGACTTTACGATTGTAAAAATCCGCGCGGAAAAGCGTGATTCCGACTTATTCCAAAGTTTGTAAAACTGCAAATAGCACTCTAAAAACACGAAATATGATGTATTTGGTGCTAGATTCTGCCATATAACGCATTTCTAAAGCAAAATCTTGCTTCTGAGCAGATTTACAGAATCAAAAATTTCTCAACGAGACTCAGAAAAAACGCTGATAACTCGCTGGAAACGCAAAATTCTGTGCATTTGAGGACGGATTCATGCGTATTATGTTGTATTTGATAGATTCATGTGATTAGCGATACTTTGAGACCGCTGAGAATGTGGTAATTTTGACTTATTCCAAACTTCATATAACTGCAGATAGCGCTCTGAAAACACGAGATATGATGTTCTTGTTGATGGATTCATACATATTATGAGGTCTTGAATGTGAATATGAACATTTTGATTGTGAAAATCCGCGCGGAAAAGCGTGATTTCGATTTATTCCAAAGTTTGTAAAACTGCAAATAGTGTTACACCCTACATTGGAATATAACAAAGAATAAATGGGTTCTTGCTGGATGGAGGGTAAGGGTTATTGTAAATATGAAGTATGCCAGATTTGTATAACAATTAAATATACTTAAGATTAGATAACAAGATATGAAATAACAAGATATATTAACAATGATAAATAAGACCAGATATAAAAGATGTAACTTACTGCTAGACGGCTAGGTGCGGGTGGAGCTCTAATGTTCTACGACTTTTTGTATTCTACGTTCTACTTAACTGCCCTACCTTACATATATTATTCTATATATATACTAAACATGCGCTGAGTCGGCATAGCATATTATGTCACCTTGCAAGTGCTGCAATTATAATGTTTACTATTATTACAAATACAAATTGGTTAATTTAGAATACTGATTACGCATTTTATATGTTATGATGACTTAGCCTTGTTACATTCCTCCCTTCCTAGGAATTTTCTTCCGAAGGAAGCACAATTCATCTCAAAAATCCTTTTTTATTAATATTACACTTAAAAGTCCCTAAAGAATCACTCACTAACAGGACTCCATATGTTTGATACGGCCGTTGTCGCAGATGAATCTTCTTTCCATCTCGCGCTGTAGTTGTGCTGTGTACTGCTGAGCCGTATCCCTTGATAGTCAGTTGCAACATTCAATGATCCGTGAGCTGGCTCATCTTATCTTACTAACATAAATAAACAATTACTCAAAAGACAAAAAAACTAGCTACTTGCATCAAATCCCGTTAACGTCACTTCTCAGCTTAATTTCTTCCAGTCGCAGCTGCAGTTGATCTCTGATTGTTGACGGTGTCAGGAATCTCATTGTTTCTATCGCTCGCTCTAGTGGTGACTATGGCTTTCCTCTCCAGTCTACTTCCTGGTGCATGTTGCTGTGCTCCTGTGGTCTGCTAGTGGCTCAATCTTGAACATATGTTCTTTCTGCACATCTTGAACCTCAGGTTCCCAGCTTTGCCCAAGTTTGAACTGGATCGAAGCTTCTCATAGCCCAAATAGAGTTGAGGGAGACATCCGTTGCTGCACTCTACGCATCTCACTTATCCTGGCTAGTGAGCGTTAACGAAATGATATCTTACTCAACGACTTCCCTACATACCCTGGTTGAATTATGATTTACTTACTATATGAATAATTGAGCAAGGCAATCTGTTTCAAATGTCGCAACATGTCTTTTTTCATGAAAACAGAGAGAAAAAATGTATAAATAACTCAATAAATGAATAAATAAATGAATAAAATGAATAAATTAAATACTACCAAAAATTATAATCATGTTGCTCCCTTCAGCTTGCCACGCTGATATATATCTACCTACATAAATTCTCTCTCTTTTTTTTTTTTCTTTATTCTATCCACTCCACCCGTAATTTGACTGCATATTTTACTTGATAAAACTCAGTTAACGAGGAAACAAATTAGCGTCTTCTGGGTGTTAGTACCCAAGGTTGATCTTGCACTGGCCCTCTGCTTCGTGTTTGATAGCGTATTTGTGCATCTTCTTGTGGATGGCCTGCTTGCCATGCTCTCGACTGTAATCTGGTCATTTCCTGTAACTGTAAATCATACTTTCTAGCATTATTATCGACCATATTTCCTCTTTCTGATGTTATTGTTACGATATCCAAATTTTCGTTTTCCAATTTTTCGTTTAAATTTAAATTTTCATTTGTCAGTTCAGCTTTGAACGGTTTCAAACGGTTTACATGAACTTTAAAAACTTTTTCTGAATTCTGTTTCCTAACTTCATAATTTACCGGTCCCAATTTTCTAATAATGTAATACGGACCTGTCCATGGCTTATGCAGTTTTCTTGACGTACCTAAGCTTACACTGGGATTGTGCAAGTAAACTGTCTCGCCGACCTTGTATTCTGCTTGCTTCGCGTTTTTATTGAATTTCATGTGTGCAATTGCTGTTGTCTTGTTTAAATGTTGTCGTACCGTATCAAATGCTGTCTTCAGTCTCTGACGTAGCTCGCTTGCGTGATTGTCCTCATAGTCATAACGTTAGGTCTGTGGTCGAGTAATGTCATCGTAAGGCAGCTCGATGTCTCTTCCATGCATCAAAAAATATGGGGTTTCATTCGTGCTGCTGTGTACGCTACTACGATAGGCCATCAGTACAGTACAGTATCCATTCGTCCCAATTTGTTTGATCCTGGTTAATAAAGTGTGACAAAATGTCTTCGAAGACTCGATGACTTCTCTCTATTACACCATTTGTTTGAGGTCTGTAGGCAGTCGTCTGGATTTTTTCTGTTTTGAAAATTTTGCAAGTTTCTTTGAATATTTCCGAAGTGAAATTGGCTCCCAAATCTGTCAATAGTTGCCTTGGAGCCCCGTGTCTAGCTATAATTTCTTGCGCCAGTATTCTTGCCAGTGTGCTTGCTTTTTGGTCGGGTATCGGGAATGCTTCAGGATATTTGGTGAAATGATCCTGAAACGTGAGGATATATTTATTACCTTTCATACTTGTCACAAGTGGGCCAACGATATCCATTGACACTCTTTGAAGTGGCGCTGTTACTTCTTGAAATGCTTGAAGTGGAGCAGGCTTCTGATGAGGCGACGTCTTTCTTTCATTGCAGGAGTGGCATTTGCTGCAGTAGTCCTCAATATCTTTTGTCATGCTCCTCCAGAAGAATTTTTCTCTTATTCTTTTTGTCGTTTTCTCATATCCTTGGTGACCAGCATATGGTAGATCGTGATATGCTCTCAGAACATCTTGTTTCATAGATTCTGGAACTACTAACTGATGATGCCTAGCGTTTCCTATTCTTCCTTTAAAAATAATGCCTTTATTATCTGAAGAATAACCAGCTTCGTTTTTAATATTTTGAATAAATTTTTCATTTAGCTGTTTATTTTTTATTGTATGTCGGTCACATATTGGTTCGTAAATACCTGTACTGGCTTCAATTGTATTTACTGGGATTCTGGACAGCACGTCGGCGTTGATGTGTTTCTTGCCTGGCCTGTGTATGACGTCAAAATCATGCTCGCTGAGGGTTAGTGCCCATCTTGCTAACCGAGATTCGGGACTCTTTAATGACATTAACCATTTTAAGGGCTTATGGTCCGTAATGACGGTGAATTTGCGACCGTATAGGTAGCATCTATAATACTTTACTCCCCAACATACGGCTAAGCATCTAATTCTGTAGTCGAATAATTTCTTTCGGCTTTGTTTAATTGTCGACTGGCAAAAGCAATTGGTTTTTCAAAACCTTCAAATTTCTGACTCAAAATTGCGCTGATGGCTTTACCGCTCGCGTCTGTAGATAAAATAAATTCTTTCGAAAAATCTGGGTGTGCTAAAACAGAGTTTGAACAAAGTGCATCTTTTAAAATTTGGGAAGAATTTTGACATTCTGCTGACCAGACAAAATTTTCATCTTTTCTAGTCAACAGCGATAATGGTTTTGAAATTTTTGCAAAATCCTCTATAAATCTTCTATAAAATCCAACGAGTCCACAAAATGCTCTTACTTGTTTGACGTTTTTTGGTTGAGGATAATTTTCAATAACTGTTATTTTTTCTGGATCTGGTTTGACACCTTCTCCGTTTATAATATGGCCTGAATATTTTGTTTCTGATTTCAAAAATTTACATTTATCAGGCTGCAATTTTAAATTAGCTTGTCTCAGTCTCTCAAAAATTTCTTTTAGCCGATCCAAATGCTCATTGACTCCTTTATTATTGGAGACAATAACATCATCCAGGTAAACCATACATTTCTCACCCCTTAATCCAGATAGCACGCTATTCATCAATCTCTGAAACGTGCTGGGCACATTTGCTAAACCGAACGCCATCTTGGTGAATTGAAAGTGTCCGCCATCAGTGGTGAACGCTGTTTTTTCTCTGTCACTGTCTTCTAGTTGTACCTGCCAATATCCTGATGCCAGGTCCAATGTCGTGAACAAGGTCGCGTCCCCCAACTGATCCAAGGTCTCCTGCATATTGGCAACCGGAAAGTAATCTTTTTTCGTTACCTTATTGAGACCTCTAAAGTCTATGCAGACTCTTATCTTCTTCTCTCCGCTATCCGTTTTCTTCGGTACAATAACTACTGGCGCCGACCATGGCGAATCTGAGGGTTCTATAGCCCCTGCTTCTAGCATCTTCCCTAGCTCCTTCTGTAGTGCTGGCTTCTGGCTGTATGGAACTCGATACGGCGGCTTCGCTATAGGCTGTACTTCATCTGTAATAATTCTATGTTTAACCCTATGAGTCCAGCCCAACTTACTGTTTTCCCAATGAAATATATCCCTATACTCATCTAACAGCTCTACTTATTTACCCTTAGCCTCCTTATCCATACCTCCTAATTGCAAGCGCTCTTCTAGCTCTTGAATCGTCGGACCTTCATTTCCGTATTGTATACTCCCTATGGTATACTCAATTTCGCTACTGGCGGTATCCTCCCGCTCTCTCAATGATGCATCGTTTTCTTCCAACAGCTCGGTTCTTCCGACCACTGTTTTTCCATCCACAACCATTTCCTTATTCGTTGTGTTTATCAGTTTCACCGGTACCTCCTTTTCTGCTCTCGCTATAACGCGTGCTGCCATAATTCCATGAATGTTGATTTCCTCTGGCTCTATCAAAACGTCACGTCCAGGCGTGATCAAATCCTGTACGGCTGTACACACAAGTTCGCAATTTGGTTTGATTCGTACTGCCTCCTTCAATCTAACCAGTCCACTGATTTGTAGCGCTGACTTTTCTTGATTGATGGTGCTATTCTTCCTTCTGCGTGCCTTTGTGTCTTTTGATGTTCGTTTGATATTAGCCTGAAAACCCTGAATTGCCTTTTTGCTACTCTGCAATTCTGTGTCCTGACCTGCCTCAGTCTGTGTGGCGATATCATAGGTCACAATGTTTATCGCTGGTGCTGACGCTTGTATTTTATTTGTGATGTTTGCAAATATTTCAATAACAGTATTTCCCAATGTCATTTCATTTCTGCCGTAATCTAGATTCACGTTAAAATGTTTGAAAAAATCACGGCCTAAAATACCGTCTGCTTTTAAATTTAGTTTATCAGAACAGACCACAAAATTGTAAAAAAATAGCTGAATTTTGAAAATTAATTTTTAAATTTGTTACTCCCAGATTTTCTAATTCGCAGCCTGAAATAGATGTAAGTGTTCCTATGTGCCCTGGTTCTGTTCTGTGCCCCTTTATGCAATGTTGTTTAACTAGAGACACAGCTGATCCTGTGTCAATCAAGAATTTAAAAAAAAATTTCCATCGTTTAATTGTGCAAAGACATAATTTGGAATTTCCTCATATACTGCATTTTTACTGATTTGATTAATGATAAGTGATTTATGGGTGTTCCTATTTACTGGATCCTCCTGAGACGGGGCTTTCGCAGGAGGACTTTCTAGTTTAAATGTGCTCTTGGATGTGACTGCATATTGACCTCCCTGTTATTATAATTTTCATCTCTGTCTCGCCCTCTATATCTGTTATAGCTATCTTCCGCAAGTCTTTCTCTGCACCCAATTGCGATGTGACCGTACTTCCCGCATCGCCGGCAGGACGCCCTTGCTCGCTGACGGCAGTCCCTTCTGAAATGGCCAAGTTTCCCACATTCGAAACATTTTACCCTGGTAGTGTCCCTTTGCACTGCTTCTCTAGTTTGTTCTACCGCTCCTATTTCTAATGATGTAAATCGCTCCCGCACCAACTCCGCTTCTTCGCGTTCGGCAATTGCTATGGCATCCTCCAAGGTTAGCTCTTCATTCATATCCAAAAATGTCCTTATGTATCTTCGTATTTCTGGTCGAAGGCCGGATTTGAATTGGTAGACGCATAATTGTGTAGCGAAATTGTTGTCCATTTTTCCTTCTTTTATAAGTTCCATTTTAAGCTCATTCAATCTGCTAGCGAATTTTCTCACGCTTTCGTTTCCATTTTGTTGACAATTTGCTAGCTCGTTGTAAACTTCGCCGGCAATTCTTCGTTTGGTAAATCGAGATAGAAATGAGTTAATAAAGTCCTGTAATTTCAATTTTTTCGCGTGTAACTTCGGTGTTGATACATAAAATTGGAGGGCCTCTCCAGACAATTTTGTTCGAAGTAAATTAGTTGCATCTTCTTCTTCCCAGTTTTCGATATCTGCTCTTATTTGGACTCGCTGAAAGTAGTCTGCTGCATTTTCCCCATTAAATGTTTCGATGGCTGCTGCACTTACAGGATTTACGGAATTTCGGCCGTTGTTATTGCTTTTGCAAAATGACACTAGCTCAGTTTTTGAAGTTTTCTGCAAATCTGAAACATTACTAGAGCTTGGATTGGATGATGTTCCACCAGGTGCGTTTCCCGGCATTTTTGTGAAGAGAAAGAAAAATTACGATATCTACAATATACCTTATTCTCCGCGAGTGAGCCAGATATACTTGTCACTCAAGTCCAGCATGAATTTCCCTAAACCGCTGCCACCATTTGATACACCCTAAATTGGAATATAACAAAGAATAAATGGGTTCTTGCTGGATGAGGGTAAAGGTTATTGTAAATATAAAGTATGCCAAATTTGTATAACAAATAAATATATTAAAGATTAGATAACAAGATATGAAATAACAAGATATATTAACAATGATAAATAGGACCAAATATAAAAGATGTAACTTACTGCTAGACGGCTAGGTGCGGGTGGAGCTTTAATGTTCTACGACCTCTTGTATTCTACGTTCTACTTGACTGCCCTACCTTACATATATTACTCTATATATATACTAAACAAGCGCTGAGTCGGCATAGCATATTATGTCACCTTGCAAGTGCTGCAATTATAATGTTTACTATTAATACAAATACAAATTGGTTAATTTAGAATACTGATTACGCATTTTATATGTTATGATGACTTAGCCTTGTTACAATAGCACTCTAAAAACACGAAATATGATGTATTTGGTGCTAGATTCTGCCATATAATGCATTTCTGAAGCAAAATCTTGCTTCTGAGCAGATTTACAGAATCAAAAATTTCTCAACGAGACTCAGGAAAAACACTGATTACTCGCTGGAAACGCAGAATTTTGTGCATTTGAGGACGGATTCATGCGTATTTTGTTGTATTGGATAGATTTATGTGATTTGCGATACTTTGAAACCACTGAGAATGTGGTAATTTTGACTTATTTCAAACTTCATATAACTGCAGATAGCGGTCTAAAAACACGAGATATGATGTTTTTGTTGATGGATTCATACATATTATGAGGTCTTGAATGGGAATATGAACTTTTTGATTGTGAAAATCTGCGCGGAAAAGCGTGATCCCGAATTATTCCAAAGTTTGTAAAACTGCAAATAGCACTCAAAAAACACGAAATATGATGTATTTGGTGCTAGATTCTGCCATATAACGCATTTCTGAAGCAAAATCTTGCTTCTGAGCAGATTAACAGAATCAAAAATTTCTCAACGAGACTCAGAAAAAACGCTGATAACTCGCTGGAAACGCAAAATTTTGTGCATTTGAGGACGGATTCATGCGTATTATGTTGTATTAAATAGATTTATGTGATTTGCGATACTTTGAAACCGCTGAAAATGTAGTAATTTTGACTTATTTCAAACCTCATATAACTGCAGATAGCGCTCTGAAAACACGAGATATGATGTTTTTGTTGATGGATTCATACATATTATAAGGTCCTGAATGGGAATATGGACTTTCCGATCGTAAAAATCCGCGCGGAAAAGCGTGACCTCGACTTATTCCAAAGTTTGTAAAAATTGCGAATGGCACTCTAAAAACACGAAATATGATGGATTTGGTGCTAGATTCTGCCATGTAACGCATTTCTGAAGCAAAATCTTGCTTCTGAGCAGATTTACAGAATCAAAAATTTCTCAACGAGACTCAGGAAAAACACTGATTACTCGCTGGAAACGCAGAATTTTGTGCATTTGAGGACGGATTCATGCGTATTTTGTTGTATTGGATAGATTTATGTGATTTGCGATACTTTGAAACCGCTGAGAATGTGGTAATTTTGACTTATTTCAAACTTCATATGACTGCAGATAGCGCTCTAAAAACACGAGATATGATGTTTTTGTTGATGAATTCATACATATTATGAGGTCTTGAATGAGAATATGAACTTTTTGATTGTGGGAATTTGCGCGGACAAGCGTGATTTCGACTTATTCCAAAGTTTGTAAAACTGCAACTAGCACTCTTAAAACACGAAATATGATGTATTTGGTGCTAGATTCTGCCATATAACGCATTTCTGAAGCAAAATCTTGCTTCTGAGCAGATTTACAGAATCAAAAATTTCTCAATGAGACTCAAAAAAAACGCTGATAACACGCTGGAAACGCAAAATTTTGTGCATTTGAGGACGGATTCATGCGTATCATGTTGTATTGGATAGATTTATGTGATTTGCGACACTTTGAAACCGCTGAGAATGTGGTAATTTTGACTTATTTTAAACTTCATATAACTGCAGATAGCGCTCTGAAAACACGAGATATGATGTTTTTGTTGATGGATTCATAAATATTATGAGGTCCTGAATAGGAATCTGAACTTTTTGATTGTGAAAATCTGCCCGGAAAAGCGTGATTTCGACTTAATCCAAAGTTTGTACAACTGCGAATAGCACTCTAAAAACACGAAATATGATGTATTTGGTGCTAGATTCTGCCATATAACGCATTTCTGAAGCGGAATCTTGCTTCTGAGCAGATTTACAGAATCAAAAATTTCTCAACGAGACTCAGAAAAAACGCTGATAACTCGCTGGAAACGCAAAATTCTGTGTATTTGAGGACGGATCCATGCGTATTATGTTGTATTTGATAGATTTATGTAATTTGCGATACTTTGAAACCGCTGAGAATGTGGTAATTTTGACTTATTTCAAACTTCATATAACTGCAGATAGCGCTCTGAAAACACGAGATATGATGTTTTTGTTGATGGATTCATACATATTATGAGGTTCTGAATAGAAATATGAACTTTTTGATCGTGAAAATCTGCCCGGAAAAGCGTGTTTTCGACTTATTCCAAAGTTTGTTAAACTGCAAATAGCACTCAAAAAACACGAAATATGATGTACTTGGTGCTAGATTTTGCCATATAACGCATTTCTGGAGCAAAATCTTACTTCTGAACTGATTGACAGAATCAAAAATTTCTCAACGAGACTCAGAAAAAACGCTGATAACTCGCTGGAAACGCAAAATTTTGTGCATTTGAGGACGGATCTATGCGTATTATATTGTATTGGATAGATTCATGTGATTTGCGATACTCTGAAACCACTGAGAATGTGATAATTTTGACTTATTTCAAACTTCATTTAACTGCAGATAACGCTCTGAAAACACGAGATATGATGTTTTTGTTGATGAATTCATACATATTATGAGGTCTTGAATAGGAATATGAACTTTTTGATTGTGAAAATCTGCGCGGAAAAGCGTGATTTCGACTTATTCCAAAGTTTGTAAAACTGCGAATAGCACTCTTAAAACACGAAATATGATGTATTTGGTGCTAGATGCTGCCATATAACGCATTTCTGAAGCAAAATCTTGCTTCTGAGCAGATTTACAGAATCAAAAATTTCTCAACGAGACTCAGAAAAAACGCTGATAACTCGCTGGAAACGCAAAATTTTGTGCATTTGAGGACGGATTCATGCGTATTATGTTGTATTGGATAGATTTATGTGATTTGCAATACTTTGAAACCGCTGAGAATGTGGTAATTTTGACTTATTTCAAACTTTATATAACTGCAGATAGCGCTCTAAAAACACGAGATATGATGTTTTTGTTGATGGATTCATACAAATTATGAGATCCTGAATAGGAATATGAACTTTTTGATTGTGAAAATCTGCCCCGAGAAGCGTGATTTCGACTTATTCCAAAGTTTGTAAAACTGCAAATAGCACTCTTAAAACACGAAATAAGATGTATTTGGTGTTAGATTGTGCCATATAACGCATTTCAAAAGCAAAATCTTGCTTCTGAGCAGATTTACAGAATCAAAAATTACTCAATGTGACTCAGAAAAAACGCTGATAACTCGCTGGAAACGCAAAATTTTGTGCATTTGAGGACGGATTCATGCGTATTATGTTGTATTGGATAGATTTATGTGATTTGCGATACTTTGAAACCGCTGAGAATGTGGTAATTTCGACTTATTTCAAACTTCATATAACTGCGGAAAGCGCTCTAAAAACACGAGATATGATGCTTTTGTTGATGGATTCATACATATTATGTGGTCCCGAATAGGAATATGAACTTTTTGATTGTGAAAATCTGCGCGGAAAAGCGTGATTAAGACTTATTCCAAAGTTTGTAAAACTGCAAATAGCACTCTAAAAACACGAAATATGATGTATTTGGTGCTAGATTCTGCCATATAACGCATTTCTGAAGCATAATCTTGCTTCTGAGCAGATTTACAGAATCAAAAATTTCTCAACGAGACACAGAAAGAACGCTGATAACTCGCTGGAAACGCAAAATTTTGTGCATTTGAGGACGGATTCATGCGTATTATGTTGTATTGGATAGATTTATGTGATTTGCAATACTTTGGAACCGCTGAGAATGTGGTAATTTTGACTTATTTCAAACTTTATATAACTGCAGATAGCGCTCTGAAAACACAAGAAATGATGTTTTTGTTGACGGATTCATACATATTATGAGGTCCTGAATAGGAATATGAACTTTTTGATTGTGAAAATCTGCCCCAAAAAGCGTGATTTAGACTTATTCCAAAGTTTGTAAAACTGCAAATAGCACTCTAAAAACACGAAATAAGATGTATTTGGTGCAAGATTCTGTCATATAACGCATTTCTGAAGCAAAATCTTGCTTCTGAGCAGATTTACAGAATCCAAAATTTCTCAACGAGACTCAGAAAAAACGCTGATAACTCGCTTGAAACGCAAAATTTTGTGCATTTGAGGACAAATTCATGCGTATTATGTTGTATTGGATAGATTTATGTGATTTGCGATACTTTGAAACCGCTGAGAATGTGGTGATCTTGACTTATTTAAACTTCATATAACTGCAGATAGCGCTCTGAAAACACGAGATATGATGTTTTTGTTGATGGATTCATACATATTATGAATTCCTGAATAGGAATATGAACTTTTTGATTGTGAAAATCTGCCCGGAAGAGCGTGATTTCGACTTATTCCAAAGTTTGTAAAACTGCGAATAGAACTCTAAAAACACGAAATATGATGTATTTGGTGCTAGATTCTGCCATATAACGCATTTCTGAAGCAAAATCTTGCTTCTGAGCAGATTGACAGAACCAAAAATTTCTCAACGAGACTCAGAAAAAACGCTGATAACTCGCTGGAAACGCAAAATTTTGTGCATTTGAGGACGAATTCATGCGTATTATGTTGTATTGGATAGATTTATGTTATTTGCGATACTTTGAAATCGCTGAGAAAGGGGTAATTTTGACTTATTTCAAACTTCATATAACTGCAGATAGCGCTCTGAAAACACAAGAAATGATGTATTTGTTTATGGATTCATACATATTATGAGGTCCTGAATAGGAATATGAACTTTTTGATTGTGAAAATCTGCCCGGAAAAGCGTGATTTCGACTTATTCCGAAGTTTGTGGAACTGCAAATTGCACTCTAAAAACACGAAATATGATGTATTTGGTGCTAGATTCTGCCTTATGACGCATTTCTGAAGCAAAATCTTACTTCTGAGCAGATTGACAGAACCAAAAATTTCTCAACGAGACTCAGAAAAAACGCTGATAACTCGCTGGAAACGCAGAATCTTGTGCACTTGATAACGGATCCATGCGTATTATGTTGTATTGGATAGATTTATGTGATTTGCGATACTTTAAAACCGCTGAGAATGTGGTAATTTTGACTTATTTCAAACTTCATATAACTGCAGATAGCGCTCTGAAAACACGAGATATGATGTTTTTGTTGATGGAGTCATACATATTATGAGGTCCTGAATGAGAATATGAACTTTTTGATTGTGAAAATCTACGCGGAAAAGCGTGATTTCGACTTATTCCAAAGTTTGTAAAACTAAAAATAGCACTGTAAAAACACGGAATATGATGTATTTGGTGCTAGATTCTGCCATATAACGCATTTCTGAAGCAAAATCTTGCTTCTGAGCAGATTTACAGAATCAAAAATTTCTCAACGAGACTCAGAAAAAACGCTGATAACTCGCTGGAAACGCAAAATTTTGTGCATTTGAGGACGGATCTATGCGTATTATGTTGTATTGGATAGATTCATGTGATTTGGGATACTTTGAAACCGCTGAGATTGTGGTAATTATGACATATTCCAAACTTCATATAACTGCAGATAGCGCTCTGAAAACACGAGATATGATGTTTTTGTTGATGGATTCATACATATTATGAATTCCTGAATAGGAATATGAACTTTTTGATTGTGAAAATCTGCCCGGAAAAGCGTGATTTCGACTTATTCCAAAGTTTGTAAAACTGCGAATAGAACTCTAAAAACACGAAATATGATGTATTTGGTGTTAGATTCTGCCATATAACGCATTTCTGAAGCAAAATCTTGCTTCTGAGCAGATTTACAGAATCAAAAATTTCTCAACGAGACTCAGAAAAAACGCTGATAACTCGCTGGAAACGCAAAATTTCGTGCATTTGAGGACGGTTTCATGCGTATTATGTTGTATTGGATAGATTTATGTGATTTGCGATACTTTGAAATCGCTGAGAATGTGGTAATTTTGACTTATTTCAAACTTCATATAACTGCAGATAGCGCTCTGAAAACACAAGAAATGATGTATTTGTTGATGGATTCATACATATTATGAGGTCCTGAATAGGAATATGAACTTTTTGATTGTGAAAATCTGCCCGGAAAAGCGTGATTTCGACTTATTCCAAAGTTTGTGGAACTGCTAATTTCACTCTAAAAACACGAAATATGATGTATTTGGTGCTAGATTCTGCCATATGACGCATTTCTGAAGCAAAATCTTGCTTCTGAGCAGATTG
>CAXDIG010000150.1:52389-94727 GCA_963989225.1 Dromius quadrimaculatus
GCGTTATATGGCAGAATCTAGCACCAAATTCATCATATTCCGTCTTTTTAGAGTGCTATTCGCAGTTTTACAAACTTTGGAATAAGTCGAAATCACTCTTTTCCGCGCAGATTTTCACAATCAAAAAGTTCATATTCCTATTCAGGAACTCATAATATGTATGAATCACGGTACAAGACATAGTAGGTAACCTAACTCGCCCCGAAAATGCGTCCGCTGAGATGGTTATAGTTCGCGCTGTCGCCGCTAGAGACGCCTACATCAGTAAGGCCTGTTTTACAACAGTGTTTAATGTATAATTACACTAAACTTACAAAATTTTACGAAATCATTTATATATTGAACTTACCCGTATATGTAATGTTTACAGCATATATTTTACTTTAATTGAAAATTGATATACTTGTTAAATTAGTGTTGCATTGAGTAATATTCAATATTTAATTATTACCTATACAAGAAACTGATTTGGATAAATTCCGAGATCACATGCGATTAACAATAATTGAGAAATATTTGAACAATACATTAACAATGTGTTTAATCTTCAAGAATACATATAGATGATATGTTTTCAATTACAAGAAAATTGTTCGAACTTTCAATGCAGGAAACATGAAAACATAAGTCAAACAAAAATTAGATTCAGTTCAAAATATTATATTTCTATATTATACATAATGTTCCACAGCGTAATGGTTTTTTCTGTATTAAAGGCACTTATATTCATTTTTATCAAATACACGTTATTTTAAATTATCTTATACTTAATTCATTAACATTGTCAAAATTTAGATCTCATTTGAATGACTTGATACAAATTTACTTTGTGAGTAAATTGAATGAGAAAAAAATTCATTCATGAAACTGGACCTAGTTTAATAGTTATTTATACAAGTGAATTAAACCACTGTTTATTTGCGAGAAGAAAGCTCAAAATCACGAGCGCGAGTGCTTTAATTCCTTGAGCAAATAAAGAAGTTTAATTCACGTGTTTGTATACATAATTTTATTCAATTGCTTTGTGCCAAATTTCTATCATGTCAATTGGAGCTCTAAAAACACTATATTTTATCTTACAACTCTCATATCCAGAATTACGATTCGGGACAAAACATTTTCCAGGCATTTTAATTGAATGTTCATTTGTCACACGGCTATCACTTTATTAAATTATTATTTATTTACTATAATCAGACTGTATTCAACGACACAAACACTAAAATCAAACGCTTTTCATTTGGCAACTAGGCCCTACATATCCGCCATCTTGAAATATTTCCTCTCACCTCTCACGTCCACATGCTTGACGCAGTCAGCGGACACATTTATAGTAGACCGGCAATGAGGGTTGCGGGGGCCTGGTATGAATCCATCAACAAAAACATCATATCTCGTGTTTTCAGAGCGCTATCTGCAGTTATATTAAGTTTGGAATAAGTCAAAATTACCACATTCTCAGCGGTTTCAAAGTATCGCAAATCACATAAATCTATCCAATACAACATAATACGAATGAGTCCGTCCTCAAATGCACAAAATTTTGCGTTTCCAGCGAGTTATCAGCGTTTTCTCTGAGTTTCGTTGAGAAATTTTTGATTCTGTAAATCTGCTCAGAAGCTAGATTTTGCTTCAGAAATGCGTTATATGGCAGAATCTAGCACCAAATACATCATATTCCGTGTTTTCAGAGTGCTATTCGCAGTTTTACAAACTTTGGAATAAGTCGTAATCACGCTTTTCCGGGCAGATTTTCCCAATTGAAAAGTTCAAATTCCTATTCAGGAACTCATAATATGTATGAATCCATCTACAAAAACATCATACCTCGTGTTTTCAGGGCGCTATCTGCAGTTATATGAAGTTTGAAATAAGTCAAAATTACCACATTCTCAGCTGCTTCAGA
Organism: Dromius quadrimaculatus; assembly: GCA_963989225.1. Lineage (NCBI taxonomy): Eukaryota > Metazoa > Arthropoda > Insecta > Coleoptera > Carabidae > Dromius > Dromius quadrimaculatus. The sequence goes on from CAXDIG010000150.1 coordinate 54,296, forward strand.
GTATCGCAAATCACATAAATCTATCCAATACAACATAATACGCATGAGTCCGTCCTCAAATGCACAAAATTTTGCGTTTCCAGCGAGTTATCAGCGTTTTTTCTGAGTTTCGTTGAGAAATTTTTGATTCTGTAAATCAGCTCAGAAGCAAGATTTTGCTTTCGAAATGCGTTATATGGCAGAATCTTGCACTAAATACATCATATTTCGTGTTTTTAGAGTGCTATCCGCAGTTTTACAAACTTTGGAATAAGTCGAAATCACGCTTTTCCGGGCAGATCTTCACAATCAAAAAGTTCATATTTCTTTTCAGCAACTCATAATATGTATGAATCCATCAACAAAAACATCATATCTCGTGTTTTCAGAGCGCTATCTGCAGTTATATGAAGTTTGGAATAAGTCAAAATTATCACATTCTCAGCAGTTTCAAAGTATCGAAAATCACACAAATCTATCCAATACAACATAATACGCATGAATCCGTCCTCAAATGCACAAAGTTTTGCGTTTCCAGCGAGTTGTCAGCGTTTTTTCTGAGTTTCGTTGAGAAATTTTTGTTTCTGTAAATCTGCTCAGAAGCAAGATTTTGCTTTAGAAATGCGTTATATGGCAGAACCTAGCACCAAATACATCATATTTCGTGTTTTTAGAGTGCTATTCGCAGTTTTACAAACTTTGGAATAAGTCGAAATCGCGCTTTTCCAGACAGATTTTCACAATCAAAAAGCTCATATTCCTATTCAGGAACTCATAATATGTATGAATCCATCAACAAAAACATCATATCTCGTGTTTTCAGAGCGCTATCTGCAGTTATATGAAGTTTGAAATAAGTCAAAATTACCACATTCCCAGCGGTTTCAAAGTATCGCAAATCACATGAATCTATCCAATACAACATAATACGCATGAATCCGTCCTCAAATGCACAAAATTTTGCGTTTCCAGCGAGTTATCAGCGTTTTTTCTGAGTCTCGTTGAGAAATTTTTGATTCTGTAAATCTGCTCAGAAGCAAGATTTTGCTTCAGAAATGCGTTATATGGCAGAATCTAGCACCAAATACATCATATTTCGTGTTTTTAGAGTGCTATTCGCAATTTCACAAAAATGGAATAAGTCAAAATCACGCTTTTCCGCGCAGATTTTCACAATCAAAAAGTTCATATTCCTATTCAGGAACTCATAATATGTATGAATCCATCAACAAAAACATCATATCTCGTGTTTTCAGAGCGCTATCTGCAGTTATATGAAGTTTGAAATAAGTCAAAATTACCACATTCTCAGCGGTTTCAAAGTATCGCAAATCACATGAATCTATCCAATACAACATAATACGCATGAATCCGTCCTCAAATGCACAAAATTTTGCGTTTCCAGCAAGTTATCAGCGTTTCTTCTGAGCCTCGTTGAGAAATTATTGATTCTGTAAATCTGCTCAGAAGCAAGATTTTGCTTCAGAAATGCGTTATATGGCAGAATCTAGCACCAAATACATCATATTTCGTGTTTTTAGAGTGCTATTCGCAGTTTTACAAACTTTGGGATGAGTCGAAATCACGCTTTTCCGGCAGATTTTCACAATCAAAAAGTTCATATTCCTATTCAGGAACTCATAATATGTATGAATCCATCAACAAAAACATCATATCTCGTGTTTTCAGAGCGCTATCTGCAGTTATATGAAGTTTGAAATAAGTCAAAATTACCACATTCTCAGCGGTTTCAAAGTATCGCAAATCACATGAATCCATCCAATACAACATAATACGCATGAATCCGTCCTCAAATGCACAAAATTTTGCGTTTCCAGCAAGTTATCAGCGTTTCTTCTGAGCCTCGTTGAGAAATTATTGATTCTGTAAATCTGCTCAGAAGCAAGATTTTGCTTCAGAAATGCGTTATATGGCAGAATCTAGCACCAAATACATCATATTTCGTGTTTTTAGAGTGCTATTCGCAGTTTTACAAACTTTGGGATGAGTCGAAATCACGCTTTTCCGGGCAGATTTTCACAATCAAAAAGTTCATATTCCTATTCAGGAACTCATAATATGTATGAATCCATCAACAAAAACATCATATCTCGTGTTTTCAGAGCGCTATCTGCAGTTATATGAAGTTTGAAATAAGTCAAAATTACCACATTCTCAGCGGTTTCAAAGTATCGCAAATCACATGAATCTATCCAATACAACATAATACGCATGAATCCGTCCTCAAATGCACAAAATTTTGCGTTTCCAGCGAGTTATCAGCGTTTTTTCTGAGTCTCGTTGAGAAATTATTGATTCTGTAAATCTGCTCAGAAGCAAGATTTTGCTCTAGAAATGCGTTATATGGCAGCATCTAGCACCAAATACATCATATTTTGTGTTTTTAGAGTGCTATTCGCAGTTTCACAAACTTTGGAATAAGTCGAAATCACTCTTTTCCGCACAGATTTTCACAATCAAAAAGTTCATATTCCTATTCAGGAACTGATAATATGTATTAATTTATCAACAAAAACATCATATTTCGTGTTTTCAGAGCGCTATCTGCAGTTATATTGAGTTTGAAATAAGTCAAAATTACCACATTCTCAGCGGTTTCAAAGTATCGCAAATCACATAAATCTATCCAATACAACATAATACGAATGAGTCCGTCTTCAAATGCACAAAATTTTGCGTTTCCAGCGAGTTATCAGCGTTTTTTCTGAGTTTCGTTGAGAAATTTTTGATTCTGTAAATCTGCTCAGAAGCAAGATTTTGCTTCAGAAATGCGTTATATGGCAGAATCTAGCACCAATTACATCATATTCCGTGTTTTCAGAGTGCTATTCGCAGTTTTACAAACTTTGGAATAAGTCGAAATCACGCTTTTCCGGGCAGATTTTCCCAATTGAAAAGTTCAAATTCCTATTCAGGAACTCATAATATGTATGAATCCATCTACAAAAACATCATATCTCGTGTTTTCAGAGCGCTATCCGCAGTTATATGAAGTTTGAAATAAGTCAAAATTACCACATTCTCAGCGGCTTCAGAGTATCGCAAATCACATAAATCTATCCAATACAACATAATACGCATTAGTTTGTCCTCAAATGCACAGAATTTTGCGTTTCCAGCGAGTTATCAGCGTTTTCTCTGAGTTTCGTTGATAAATTTTTGATTCTGTAAATCTGCTCAGAAGCAAGATTTTGCTTCAGAAATGTGTTATATGGCAGAATCTAGCACCAAATACATCATATTTCGTGTTTTTAGAGTGCTTTTCGCAGTTTTACAAACTTTGGAATAAGTCGAAATCACGCTTTTCCGCGCAGATTTTCACAATCAAAAAGTTCATATTCCTATTCAGGACCTCATAATATTTATATATCCATCGACAAAAATATCATATTTCGTCTTTCCAGAGCGCTATCTGCAGTTATATGAAGTTTGAACTAAGTCAAAATTACCACATTCTGAGCAGTTTCAGAGTATCGCAAATGACGTAAATCTATCCAATACAACATAATACGCATGAATTCGTCCTCAAATGCACAGAGTTTTGCGTTTCCAGTGAGTTATCAGCGTTTTTTCTGAGTTTCGTTGAGAAATTTTTGATTCTGTAAATCTGCTCAGAAGCTAGATTTTGCTTCAGAAATGCGTTATATGGCGGAATCTAGCACCAAATACATCATATTTCGTGTTTTTAGAGTGCTATTCGCAGTTTTACAAACTTTGGAATAAGTCGAAATCACGCTTTTCCGGCAGATTTTCCCAATTAAAAAGTTTATATTCCTATTCAGGAACTCATAATATGTATGAATCCATCAACAAAAACATCATATCTCGTGTTCTCAGAGCGCTATCTGCAGTTATATTAAGTTTGAAATATGTCAAAATTACCTCATTCTCAGCGGTTTCAAAGTATCGCAAATCACATAAATCTATCCAATACAACATAATACGCATGAGTCCGTCCTCAAATGCACAAAATTCTGCGTTTCCAGCGAGTTATCAGCGTTTTTTCTGAGTTTCGTTGAGAAATTTTTGATTCTGTAAATCAGCTCAGAAGCAATATTTTGTTTTCGAAATGCGTTATATGGCAGAATCTTGCACTAAATACATCATATTTCGTGTTTTTAGAGTGCTATCCGCAGTTTTACAAACTTTGGAATAAGTCGAAATCACGCTTTTCCGGGCAGATCTTCACAATCAAAAAGTTCATATTTCTTTTCAGGAACTCATAATATGTATGAATCCATCAACAAAAACATCATATCTCGTATTTTCAGAGCGCTATCTGCAGTTATATGAAGTTTGGAATAAGTCAAAATTACCACATTCTCAGCAGTTTCAAAGTATCGCAAATCACACAAATCTATCCAATACAACATAATACGCATGAATCCGTCCTCAAATGCACAAAGTTTTGCGTTTCCAGCGAGTTATCAGCGTTTTTTCTGAGTCTCGTTGAGAAATTATTGATTTTGTAAATCTGCTCAGAAGCAAGATTTTGCTTCGGAAATGCGTTATATGGCAGAATCTAGCACCAAATACATCATATTTCGTGTTTTTAGAGTGCTATTCGCAGTTTTACAAACTTTGGGATGAGTCGAAATCACGCTTTTCCGGGCAGATTTTCACAATCAAAAAGTTCATATTCCTGTTCAGGACCTCATAATATGTATGAATACATCGACAAAAAAATCATATCTTGTGTTTTCAGAGCACTATCTTCAGTTATATGAAGTTTAAAATAAGTCAAAATTACCACATTCTCAGCGGTTTCAAAGTATCCCAAATCACATGAATCTATCCAATACAACACAATACGCATGAATCCGTCCTCAAATGCACAAAATTTTGCGTTTCCAGCAAGTTATCAGCGTTTTTTCTGAGTCTCGTTGAGAAATCTTTGATTCTGTAAATCTGCTCAGTAGCAAGATTTTGCTTCAGAAATGCGTTATATGGCAGAATCTAGCATCAAATACATCATATTTCGTGTTTTTAGAGCGCTATTCGCAGTTTTACAAACTTTGGAATAAGTCGAAATCACGCTTTTCCGCGCAGATTTTCACAATCAAAAAGTTCATATTCCTATTCAGGAACTCATAATATGTATGAATCCATCAACAAAAACATTATATCTCGTGTTCTCAGAGCGATATCTGCAGTTATATGAAGTTTGAAATAAGTCAAAATTACCACATCCTCAGCGGTTCCAAAGTATCGCAAATCACATAAACCTATCCAATACAACATAATACGCATGAATCCGTCCTCAAATGCACAAAGTTTTGCGTTTCCAGCGAGATATCAGCGTTTTTTCTGAGTCTCGTTGAGAAATTTTTGATTCTGTAAATCTACTCAGAAGCAAGATTCTGCTTCAGAAATGCGTTATATGGCAGAATCTAGCACCAAATACATCATATTTCGTGTTTTTAGAGTGCTATTCGCAGTTTTACAAACTTTGGAATAAGTCAAAATCACGCTTTTCCGGGCAGATTTTCACAATCAAAAAATTCATATTCCTATTCAGGAACTCATAATATGTATGAATCCATCAACAAAAACATCATATCTCGTGTTTTCAGAGCGCTATCTGCAGTTATATGAAGTTTGAAATAAGTCGAAATTACCACATTCTCAGCGGTTTCAAAGTATCGCAAATCACATAAATCTATCCAATGCAACATAAAACGCATGAAACCGTCCTCAAATGCACAAAATTTTGCGTTTCCAGCGAGTTATCAGCGTTTTTTCTGAGTTTCGTTGAGAAATTTTTGATTCTGTAAATCTGCTCAGAAGCAAGATTTTGCTCCAGAAATGCGTTATATGGCAGAATCTAGCACCAAATACATCATATTTTGTGTTTTTAGAGTGCTATTCGCAGTTTTACAAACTTTGGAATAAGTCGGGATCGCGCTTTTCCGGGCAAATTTTCACAATCATAAAGTTCATATTCCTATTCAGGAACTCATAATATGTATGAATCCATCAACAAAAACATCATATCTTGTGTTTTCAGAGCGCTATCTGCAGTTATATGAAATTTGAAATAAGTCAAAATTACCACATTCTCAGCGGTTTCGAAGTATAGCAAATCACATAGATTTATCCAATACAACATAATACGCATGAATCCGTCCTCAAATGCATAAGATTCTGCGTTTCCAGCGAGTTATCAGCGTTTTTTCTGAGTCTCGTTGAGAAATTATTGATTTTGTAAATCTGCTCAGAAGCAAGATTTTGCTTCGGAAATGCGTTATATGGCAGAATCTAGCACCAAATACATCATATTTCGTGTTTTTAGAGTGCTATTCGCAGTTTTACAAACTTTGGGATGAGTCGAAATCACGCTTTTCCGGGCAGATTTTCACAATCAAAAAGTTCATATTCCTGTTCAGGACCTCATAATATGAATGAATACATCGACAAAAAAATCATATCTTGTGTTTTCAGAGCACTATCTTCAGTTATATGAAGTTTAAAATAAGTCAAAATTACCACATTCTCAGCGGTTTCAAAGTATCCCAAATCACATGAATCTATCCAATACAACACAATACGCATGAATCCGTCCTCAAATGCACAAAATTTTGCGTTTCCAGCAAGTTATCAGCGTTTTTTCTGAGTCTCGTTGAGAAATCTTTGATTCTGTAAATCTGCTCAGTAGCAAGATTTTGCTTCAGAAATGCGTTATATGGCAGAATCTAGCATCAAATACATCATATTTCGTGTTTTTAGAGCGCTATTCGCAGTTTTACAAACTTTGGAATAAGTCGAAATCACGCTTTTCCGCGCAGATTTTCACAATCAAAAAGTTCATATTCCTATTCAGGAACTCATAATATGTATGAATCCATCAACAAAAACATTATATCTCGTGTTCTCAGAGCGATATCTGCAGTTATATGAAGTTTGAAATAAGTCAAAATTACCACATCCTCAGCGGTTCCAAAGTATCGCAAATCACATAAACCTATCCAATACAACATAATACGCATGAATCCGTCCTCAAATGCACAAAGTTTTGCGTTTCCAGCGAGATATCAGCGTTTTTTCTGAGTCTCGTTGAGAAATTTTTGATTCTGTAAATCTACTCAGAAGCAAGATTCTGCTTCAGAAATGCGTTATATGGCAGAATCTAGCACCAAATACATCATATTTCGTGTTTTTAGAGTGCTATTCGCAGTTTTACAAACTTTGGAATAAGTCAAAATCACGCTTTTCCGGGCAGATTTTCACAATCAAAAAATTCATATTCCTATTCAGGAACTCATAATATGTATGAATCCATCAACAAAAACATCATATCTCGTGTTTTCAGAGCGCTATCTGCAGTTATATGAAGTTTGAAATAAGTCGAAATTACCACATTCTCAGCGGTTTCAAAGTATCGCAAATCACATAAATCTATCCAATGCAACATAAAACGCATGAAACCGTCCTCAAATGCACAAAATTTTGCGTTCCCAGCGAGTTATCAGCGTTTTTTCTGAGTTTCGTTGAGAAATTTTTGATTCTGTAAATCTGCTCAGAAGCAAGATTTTGCTCCAGAAATGCGTTTATATGGCAGAATCTAGCACCAAATACATCATATTTTGTGTTTTTAGAGTGCTATTCGCAGTTTTACAAACTTTGGAATAAGTCGGGATCGCGCTTTTCCGGGCAAATTTTCACAATCATAAAGTTCATATTCCTATTCAGGAACTCATAATATGTATGAATCCATCAACAAAAACATCATATCTTGTGTTTTCAGAGCGCTATCTGCAGTTATATGAAATTTGAAATAAGTCAAAATTACCACATTCTCAGCGGTTTCGAAGTATAGCAAATCACATAGATTTATCCAATACAACATAATACGCATGAATCCGTCCTCAAATGCATAAGATTCTGCGTTTCCAGCGAGTTATCAGCGTTTTTTCTGAGTCTCGTTGAGAAATTTTTGATCCTGTAAATCTGCTCAGAAGCAAGATTTTGCTCCAGAAATGCGTTATATGGCAGAATCTAGCACCAAATACATCATATTTCGTGTTTTTAGAGTGCCATTCGCAGTTTTCAAACTTTGAAATAAGTCGAAATCACGCTCCTGTGGGCAGATTTTCACAATCAGAGAGTTCATATTCCTATTCAGGAACTCATAATATGTATGAATACATCAATAAAAACATCATATCTCGTGTTTTCAGAGCGCTATCTGCAGTTATATGAAGTTTGAAATAAATCAAAATTACCACATTCTCAGCGGTTTCAAAGTATCGCAAATCACATAAATCTATCCAATACAACATAAAACGCATGAACCCGTCCTCAAATGCACAAAATTTTGCGTTTCCAGCGAGTTATCAGCGTTTTTTCTGAGTCTCGTTGAGAAATTTTTGATTCTGTAAATCAGCTCAGAAGCAAGTTTTTGCTTCAGAAATGCGTTAAATGGCAGAATCTAGCATCAAATACATCATATTTCGTGTTTTTAGAGTGCTATTCGCAGTTTCACAAACTTTGAAATAAGACAAAATCACGCTTTTCCGCGCAGATTTTCACAATCAAGAAGTTAATACTTCCATTCAGGAACTCATAATTTGTATGAATCCATCAACAAAAACATCATATCTCGTGTTTTCAGAGCGCTATCTGCAGTTATATGAAGTTTGAAATAAGTCAAAATTACCACATTCTCAGCGGTTTCAAAGTATCGCAAATCACACAAATCTATCCAATACAACATAATACGCATGAATCCGTCCTCAAATGCACAAAGTTTTGCGTTTCCAGCAAGTTATCAGCGTTTTTTCTGAGTTACGTTGAGAAATTTTTGATTCTGTAAATCTGCTCAGAAGCAAGATTTTGCTTCAGAAATGCGTTATATGGCAGAATCTAGCACCAAATACATCATATTTCGTGTTTTTAGAGTGCTATTTGCAGTTTCCAAACTTTGGAATAAGTCGAAATCGCGCTTTTCCGGGCAGATTTTCACAATCAAAAAGCTCATATTCCTATTCAGGCACTCATAATATGTATGAATCCATCAACAAAAACATCATATCTCGTGTTTTCAGAGCGCTATCTGCAGTTATATGAAGTTTGAGATAAGTCAAAATTACCACATTCTCAGCAGTTTAAAAGTATCGCAAATCACATAAATCTATCCAATACAACAAATACACATGAATCCGTCCTCAAATGCACAAAATTTTGCGTTTCCAGCGAGTTATCAGCGTTTTTTCTGAGTTTCGTTGAGAAATTTTTGATTCTGTAAATCTGCTCAGAAGCAAGATTTTGCTTCAGAAATGCGTTATATGGCAGAATCTAGCACCAAATACATCATATTTCGTGTTTTTAGAGTGCTATTCGCAGTTTTACAAACTTTGGAATGAGTCGAAATCACGCTTTCCCGCGCAGATTTCCACAATCAAAAAGTTCATATTCCTATTCAGGAACTCATAATATGTATGAACCCATCAACAAAAACATCATATCTCGTGTTTTCAGAGCGCTATTTGCAGTTATATGAAGTTTGAAATAAGTCAAAATTACCACATTCTCAGCGGTTTCAAAGTATCGCAAATCACATAAATCTATCCAATACAACATAATACGCATGAATTTGTCCTCAAATGCACAAAATTCTGCGTTTCCAGCGAGTTATCAGCGTTTTTTCTGAGTTTCGTTGGGAAATTTTGATTCTGTAAATCTGCTCAGAAGCAAGATTTTGCTTCAGAAATGCGTTATATGGCAGAATCTAGCACCAAATACATCATATTTCGTGTTTTTAGAGTGCTATTCGCAGTTTTACAAACTTTGGAATAAGTCGAAATCACTTTTTCGGGCAGATTTTCACAATCAAAAAGTTCATATTCCTATTCAAGACCCCATAATATGTATGAATCCATCAACGAAAAACATCATATCGTGTGTTTTCAGAGCGCTATCTGCAGTTATATGAAGTTTGAAATAAGTCAAAATTACCACATTCTCAGCGGTTTCGAAGTATCGCAAATCACATAAATCTATCCAATACAACATAATACGCATGAATCCGTCCTCAAATGCACAAAATTTTGCGTTTCCAGCGAGTTATCAGCGTTTTTTCTGAGTCTCGTTGAGAAATCTTTGATTCTGTAAATCTGCTCAGTAGCAAGATTTTGCTTCAGAAATGCGTTATATGGCAGAATCTAGCACCAAATACATCATATTCCGTGTTTTTAGAGTGCTATTCGCAGTTTTACAAACTTTGGAATAAGTCGAAATCACGCCTTCCCGCGCAGATTTCCACAATCAAAAAGTTCATATTCCTATTCAGGAACTCATAATATGTATGAACCCATCAACAAAAACATCATATCTCGTGTTTTCAGAGCGCTATCTGCAGTTATATGAAGTTTGAAATAAGTCAAAATTACCACATTCTCAGCGGTTTCAAAGTATCGCAAGTCACATAAATCTATCCAATACAACATAATACGCATTAATCCGTCCCCAAATGCACAAAATTTTGCGGTTCCAGCGAGTTATCAGCGTTCTTTCTGAGTTTCGTTGAGAAATTTTTGATTCTGTAAATCTGCTCAGAAGCTAGATTTCGCTTCAGAAATGCGTTATATGGCAGAATCTAGCACCAAATACATCATATTTCGTGTTTTTAGAGTGCTATTCGCAGTTTTACAAACTTTGGAATAAGTCGAAATCGCGGCTTTCCGGGCAGATTTTCACAATCAAAAAGTTCATATTCCTATTCAGGAACTCATAATATGTATGAATCCATCAACAAAAACATCATATCTCGTGTTTTCGGAGCGCTATCTGCAGTTATATGAAGTTTGAAATAGGTCAAAATTACCACATTCTCAGCGGTTTCAAAGTATCGCAAATCACATAAATCTATCCAATACAACATAATACGCATGAATCCGTCCTCAAATGCACAAAATTTTGCGTTTCCAGCGAGTTATTAGCATTATTTCTGAACCTCGTTGAGAGATTTTTGATTCTGTTAATCTGCTCAGAAGCAAGATTTTGCTTCAAAAATGCGTTATATGGCAGAATCTAGCACCAATTACATCATATTTCGTGTTTTTAGAGGGCTATTTGCAGTTTTACAAACTTTGGAATAAGTCGAAATCACGCTTTTCCGCGCAGACTTTCACAATCAAAAAGTTCATATTCCTATTAGGGACCTCATAATATGTATGAATTTATCGACAAAAACATTGTATCTCGTGTTTTGCAGAGCGCTATCTCCAGTTATATGAAGTTTGAAATAAGTCAAAATTACCACATTCTGAGCAGTTTCAAAGTATCGCAAATCATATAAATCTATCCAATACAACATAATACGCATGAATCTGTCCTCAAATGCACAAAATTTTGCGTTTCCAGCGAGTTATCAGCGTTTTTTCTGAGTCTCGTTGAGAAATTTTTGATCCTGTAAATCTGCTCATAAGCAAGATTTTGCTTCAAAAATGCATTATATGGCAGAGTCTAGCACCAAATATTTTCCGCGCAGATTTTCACAATCAAAAAGTTCATATTCCTATCCAGGACCTCATAATATGTATGAATCTATCGACAAGAACATCGTATCTCGTGTTTTCAGAGCGCTAACTGCAGTTATATGAAGTTTGAAATAAGTCATAATCACCACATTCTGAGCAGTTTCAAAGTATCGCAAATCACATAAATCTATTCAATACAACATAATACGCATAAATTTGTCCTCGAATGCACAAAATTTTGCGTTTCCAGCGAGTTATCAGCGTTTTTTCTGAGTCTCGTTGAGAAATTTTTGATCTTGTTAAGCTGCTCAGAAGCAAGATTTTGCTTCAAAAATGCGTTATATGGCAGAATCTTGCACCAAATACATCATATTTCGTGTTTTTAGAGTGCTATTTGCAGTTTTACAAACTTTGGAATAAGTCGAAATCACGCTGTTCCGCGCAGATTTTCACAATCAAAAAGTTCATATTCCTATTCAGGACCTCATGATACGTATGAATCTATCGACAAAAACATCGTATCCCGTGTGTTCAGAGCGCTATCTGCAGTTATATGAAGTTTGAAATAAGTCAAAATTACCACATTCTAAGCAGTTTCAAAGTATCGCAAATCACATGAATCCATCCAATACAACATAATACGCAAGAATCCGTCCTCAAATGCACAAAATCTTGCGTTTCCAGCGAGTTATCAGCGTTTTTTCTGAGTCTCGTTGAGAAATTTTTGATCCTGTTAATCTGCTCAGAAGCAGGATTTTGCTTCAAAAATGCGTTATATGGCAGAATCCAGCACCAAATACATCATATTTCGTGTTTTTAGAGTGCTATTTGCAGTTTTACAAACTTTGGAATAAGTCGAAATCACGATCTTTCGCGCAGATTTTCACAATCGAAAAGTTCATATTCCTATTCAGGACTTCATAATATGTATGAATCTATCGACAGAAACATCGTATCTCGTGTTTTCAGAGCGCTATCTGCAGTTATATGAAGTTTGAAATAAGTCAAAATTACCACCTTCTGAGCAGTTTCAAAGTTCGTGAATCAAATAAATCTATCCAATACAACATAATACGCATGAACCCGTCCTCAAATGCACAAAATTTCCAGCGAGTTATCAGCGTTTTTTCTGAGTCTCGTTGAGAAATTTTTGATCCTGTAAATCTACTCAGAAGCAAGATTTTGTTTCAAAAATGCGTTATATGGCAGAATCTAGCACCAAATACATCATATTTCGTGTTGTTAGAGTGCTATTTGCAGTTTTACAAACTTTGGAATAAGTCGAAATCACGCTTTTCCGCGCAGATTTTCACAATCAAAAAGATCATATTCCTACTCAGGACCTCATGGTATGTATGAATCTATCGACAAAAACATCGTATCTCGTGTTTTCAGAGCGCTATCTGCAGTTATATAAAGTTTGAAATAAGTCAAAATTACCACATCCTGAGCAGTTTCAAAGTATCGCAAATCACATAAATCTATCCAATACAATATAATACGCATGAATCCGTCCTCAAATGCACAAAATTTTGCGTTTCCAGCGAGTTATCAGCGTTTTCTCTGAGTCTCGTTAAGAATTTTTTGATCCTGTAAATCTGCTCAGAAGTAAGATATTGCTTCAAAAATGCGTTATATGGCAGAATCTAGCACCAAATACATCATATTTCGTGTTTTCAGAGTGCTATTTGCAGTTTTACAAACTTTGGAAAAAGTCGAAATCACGCTTTTCCGCGCAGATTTTCACAATCAAAAAGTTCATATTCCTATTCAGGACCTTATAATATGTATGAATCTATTGACAAAAACATCGTATCTCGTGTTTTCAGAGCGCTATCTGCAGTTATATGAAGTTTGAAATAAGTCAAAAAACCACATTCTGAGCCGTTTCAAAGTATCGCAAGTCACATGAATCTATCCAATACAGCATAATACGCATGAATCCGTCCTCAAATGCACAAAATTTTGCGTTTCCAGTGAGTTTCCAGCGTTTTATCTGAGTCTCGTTGAGAAATTTTTGATCCTGTAAATCTGCTCAGAAGCAAGATTTTGCTTCAAAAATGCGTTATATAGCAGAATCTAGCACCAAATACATCATACTTTGTGTTTTTAGAGTGCTATTAGCAGTTTTAACAAACTTTGGAATAAGTCGAAATCACGCTTTTCCGCGCAGATTTTCACAATCAAAAAGTTCGTATTCCTATTCAGGACCTCATGATATGTATGAATCTATCGACAAAAACATCGTATCTCGTGTTTTCAGAGCGCTATCTGCAGTTATATGAAGTTTGAAATAAGTCAAAATTACCACATTCTGAGCAGTTTCAAAGTATCGCAAATCACATAAATCTATCCAATACAACATAATACGCATGAATTCGTCCTCAAATGCACAAAGTTTTGCGTTTCCAGCGAGTTATCAGCGTTTTCTCTGAGTCTCGTTGAGAAATTTTTGATCCGATAAATCTGCTCAGAAGCAAGATTTTGCTTCAAAAATGCGTTATATGGCAGAATCTAGCACCAAATACATCATATTTCGTGTTTTTAGAGTGCTATTCGCAGTTTCACAAACTTTGGAATAAGTCAAAATCACGCTTTTCCGGGCAGTTTTTCACAATCAAAAAGTCCATATTCCTATTCAGGAACTCATAATATGTATGAATCCATCAACATAAACATCATATCTCGTGTTTTCAGAGCGATATCTGCACTTATATGAAGTTTGAAATAAGTCAAAACTACCACATTCTCAGCGGATTCAAAGTATCGCAAATCACATAAATTCATCCAATACAACATAATACGCATGAATCCGTTCTCAAATGCACAAAATTTTGCGTTTCCAGTGAGTTATCAGCGTTTTATATGAGTTTCGTTGAGAAATTTTTAATCCTGTAAATCTGCTCGGAAGCAAGATTTTCTTCAGAAATGCGTTATATGGCAGAATCTAGCACCAAATACATCATATTTCGTGTTTTTAGAGTGCTTTTCGCAGTTTTACAAACTTTGGAATAAGTCGAAATCACGCTTTTCCGGGCAGATTTTCACAATCAAAAAGTTCATATTCCTCTTGAGGAACTCTTAATATGTATGAATCCATCAACAAGAACGTCATATCTCGTGTTTTCAGAGCGCTATCTGCAGATATATGAAGTTGAAATAAGTCAAAATTACCACACTCTCAGCGGTTTCAAAGTATCGCAAATCACATGAATTTATCCAATACAACATAATACGCATGAATCTGTCCTCAAATGCACAAAATTTTGCGTTTCCAGCGAGTTATCAGCGTTTTTTCTGAGTCTCGTTGAGAGATTTTTGATTCTGTAAATCTGCTCAGAAGTAAGATTTTGCTTCAGAAATGCGTTATATGGCAGAATCTAGCATCAAGTACATCATATTCCGTGTTTTTAGAGCGCTATTTGCAGTTTTACAAACTTTGGAATTAGTCGAAATCACGCTTTTCCGCGCAGATTTTCACAATCAAAAAGTTCATATTTCTATTCAGGAACTCATAATATGTATGAATCCATCAACAAAAACATCATATCTCGTGTTTTTGGAGCGCTATCTGCAGTTATATGAAGTTTAAAATAAGTCAAAATTACCTCATTCTCAGCGGTTTCAAAGTATCGCAAATCACATAAATCTATCCAATACAACATAATACGCATGAATCCGTCTTCAAATGCACAAAATTTTGCGTTTCCAGCGAATTATCAGCGTTTTTTCAAAGTTTCGTTGAGAAATTTTTGATTCTGTAAATCTGCTCAGAAACAAGATTTTGCTTCAGAAATGCGTTATATGACAAAATCTAGCACCAAACACATCATATTTCGTGTTTTTAGAGTGCTATTCGCAGTTCTACAAACTTTGGAATAAGTCAAAATCACGCTTTTCAGGGCAAATTTTCACAAACAAAAAGTTCATATTTCTATTCAGGAACTCATAATATGTATGAATCCATCAACAAAAACATCATATCTCGTGTTTTCAGAGCGCTATCTGCAGTTATATGAAGTTTGAAATAAGTCAAAATTACCACATTCTCAGCAGTTTCAATGTATCGCAAATCACATAAATCTATCCAATACAACATAATACGCATGCATCCGTCCTCAAATGCACAAAATTGTGCGTTTCTAGCGAGTTATCAGCGTTTTTTCTGAGTTTCGTTGAGAAATTTTTGATTCTGTAAATCTGCTTAGAAGCAAGATTTTGCTTTAGAAATGCGTTATATGGCAGAATCTAGCACCAAATACATCATATTTCATGTTTTTAGAGTGCTATTCGCAGTTTTACAAACTTTGGAATAAGTCGAAATCACGCTTTTCCGGGCAGATTTTCACAATCAAAAAGTTCATATTCCTTTTGAGGAACTCTTAATATGTATGAATCCATCAACAAAAACGTCATATCTCGTGTTTTCAGAGCGCTATCTGCAGATATATGAAGTTGAAATAAGTCAAAATTACCACACTCTCAGCGGTTTCAAAGTATCGCAAATCACATGAATTTATCCAATACAACATAATACGCATGAATCTGTCCTCAAATGCACAAAATTTTGCGTTTCCAGCGAGTTATCAGCGTTTTTTCTGAGTCTCGTTGAGAGATTTTTGATTCTGTAAATCTGCTCAGAAGTAAGATTTTGCTTCAGAAATGCGTTATATGGCAGAATCTAGCATCAAGTACATCATATTCCGTGTTTTTAGAGCGCTATTTGCAGTTTTACAAACTTTGGAATAAGTCGAAATCACGCTTTTCCGCGCAGATTTTCACAATCAAAAAGTTCATATTTCTATTCAGGAACTCATAATATGTATGAATCCATCAACAAAAACGTCATATCTCGTGTTTTCAGAGCGCCATCTGTAGTTATATGAAGTTTGAAATAAGTCAAAATTACCACATTCTCAGCGGTTTCAAAGTATCGCAAATCACATAAATCTATCCAATACAACATAATACGCATGAATCCGTCCTCAAATGCACAAAATTTTGCGTTTCCAGCGAGTTATCAGCGTTTTTTTCTGAGTCTCGTAGAGAAATTTTTGATTCTGTAAATCTGCTCAGAAGCAATATTTTGCTTCAGGAATGCGTTATATGGCGGAATCTAGCACCAAATACATCATATTTCGTGTTTTAAAAGTGCTATTCGCAGTTTTACAAACTTTGGAATACGTCGAAATCACGCTTTTCCGGGCAGATTTTCACAATCAAAAAGTTTATATTCCTATTCAGGAACTCACAATATATATGAATCCATCAACAAAAACATCATATCTCGTGTTTTTAGAGCGCTATCTGCAGTTATATGAAGTTTAAAATAAGTCAAAATTACCACATTCTCAGCGGTTTCAAAGTATCGCAAATCACATAAATCTATCTAATACAACATAATACGCATGAATCCGTCCTCAAATGCACAAAATTTTGCGTTTCCAGCGAATTATCAGCGTTTTTTCAAAGTTTCGTTGAGAAATTTTTGATTCTGTAAATCTGCTCAGAAACAAGATTTCGCTTCAGAAATGCGTTATATGACAAAATCTAGCACCAAACACATCATATTTCGTGTTTTTAGAGTGCTATTCGCAGTTTTACAAACTTTGGAATAAGTCAAAATCACGCTTTTCAGGGCAAATTTTCACAAACACAAAGTTCATATTTCTATTCAGGAACTCATAATATGTATGAATCCATCAACAAAAACATCATATCTCGTGTTTTCAGAGCGCTATCTGCAGTTATATGAAGTTTGAAATAAGTCAAAATTACCACATTCTCAGCGGTTTCAAAGTATCGCAAATCACATAAATCTATCCAATACAACATAATACGCATGCATCCGTCCTCAAATGCACAAAATTGTGCGTTTCTAGCGAGTTATCAGCGTTTTCTCTGAGTTTCGTTGAGAAATTTTTGATTCTGTAAATCTGCTCAGAAGCAAGATTTTGCTTTAGAAATGCGTCATATGGCAGAATCTAGCACCAAATACATCATATTTCGTGTTTTTAGAGTGCTATTCGCAGTTTTACAAACTTTGGAATAAGTCGAAATCACGCTTTTCCGGGCAGATTTTCACAATCAAAAAAGTTCATATTCCTATTCAGGAACTCATAGTATGTATGAGTCCATCAACAAAAACATCATATCTCGTGTTTTTAGAGCGCTATCTGCAGTTATATGGAGTTTGAAATAAGTCAGAATTACCACATTCTCAGCGGTTTCAAAGTATCGCAAATCACATGAATCTATACAATACAACATAATACGCATGAATTCGTCCTCAAATGCACAAAATTTTGAGATTCCAGCGAGTTATCAGCGTTTTTTTCTGAGTTTCGTTGAGAAATTTTTGATTCTGTAAATCTGCTCAGAAGCAAGATTTTGCTTTAGAAATGCGATATTTGGCAGAATCTAGCACCAAATACATCATCATATCTCGTGTTTTTAGAGTGCTATTCACAGTTTTACAAACTTTGAAATAAGTCGAAATCACGCTTTTCCGGGCAGATTTTCACAATCAAAAAGTTCATATTCCTATTCAGCAACTCATAATATGTATGAATCCATCAACAAGAACATCATATCTCGTGTTTTCAGAGCGCTATCTGCAGTTATATGAAGTTTGAAATAAGTCAAAATTACCACATTCTCAGCGGTTTCAAAGTATCGCAAATCACATAAATCTATCCAATACAACATAATACGCATGAATCCGTCCTCAAATGCACAAAATTTTGCGTTTCCAGCGAGTTATCAGCGTTTTTTTGTGAGTTTTGTTTAGAAATTTTTGATTCTGTAAATCTGCTCAGAAGCAAGAAATTGCTCCAGAAATGCGTTATATGGCAGAATCTAGCACCAAATACATCATATTTCGTGTTTTTAGAGTGCTATTCGCAATTTTACAAACTTTGGAATAAGTCGAAATCACGCTTTTCCGGGGAGATTTTCACAATCAAAAAGTTCATATACCTATTCAGGAACTCATAATATGTATGAATCCATCAACAAAAACATCATATCTCGTGTTTTCAGAGCGCTATCTGCAGTTATATGAAGTTTGAAATAAGTCAAAATTACCACATTCTCAGCGGTTTCAAAGTATCGCAAATCACATAAATCTATCCAATACAACATAATACGTAAGAATCTGTTCTCAAATGCACGAAATTTTGCGTTTCCAGCAAGTTATCAGCGTTTTTTCTGAGTTTCGTTGAGAAATTTTTGATCCTGTAAATTTGCTCAGAAGCAAGATTTTGCTCCAGAAATGCGTTATATGGCAGAATCTAGCACCAAATACATCATATTTAGTGTTTTTAGAGTGCTATTCGCAGTTTTACAAACTATGGAATAAGTCGAAATCACGCTTTTTCGGGCAGATTTTCACAATCAAAAAGTTCATATTCCCTATCCAGGAACTCATAAAATGTATGAATCCATCAACAAAAACATCATATCTCGTGTTTTCAGAGCGCTATCTGCAGTTATATGAAGTTTAAAATAAGTCAGAATTACCACATTCTCAGCGGTTTCAAAGTATCACAAATCACATGAATCTATCCAATACAACATAATACGCATGAATCCGTCCTCAAATGCACAAAATTTTGCGTTTCCAGCGAGTTATCAGCGTTTTTTCTGAGTTTCGTTGAAAAATTTTTGATTCTGTAAATCTGCTCAGAAGCAAGATTTTGCTTCAGAAATGCGTTATATGGCAGAATCTAGCACCAAATACATCATATTTCGTGTTTTTAGAGTGCTATTCGCAGTTTTACAAAACTTTGGAATAAGTCGAAATCACGCTTTTCTGGGCAGATTTTCACAATCAAAAAGTTCATATTCCTATTCAGCAACTCATTATATGTATGAATCCATCAACATAAACATCATATCTCGGGTTTCAGAGCTCTATCTGCAGTTATATGAAGTTTGAAATAAGTCAGAATCACCACATTCTCAGCGGTTTCAAAGTATCGCAAATCACATAAATCTATCCAATACAACATGATACGCATGAATCCGTCCTCAAATGCACAAAATTTTGCGTTTCCAGCGAGTTATCAACGTTTTTTCTGAGTTTCGTTGAGAAATTTTTGATTTTGTAAATCTGCTCAGAAGCAAGATTTTGCTTTAGAAATGCGTTATATGGCAGAATCTAGCACCAAATACATCATATTTCGTGTTTTTAGAGTGCTATTCGCAGTTTCACAAACTTTGGAATAAGTCGAAATTACGCTTTTCCGCGAAGAGTTTCACAATAAAAAAGTTCAAATTCCTATTCAGGAACTCATAATATGTATGAATCCATCAACAAAAACATCATATCTCGTGTTTTCAGAGCGCTATCTGCAGTTATATGAAGTTTGAAATAAGTCAAAATTACCACATTCTCAGCGGTTTCAAAGTATCGCAAATCACATGAATCTATCCAATACAACATAATACGCATGAATCCGTCCTCAAATGCACAAAATTTTGCGTTTCCAGCGAGTTATAAGCGTTTTTTCTGAGTTTTGTTGAGAAATTTTTGATTCTGTAAATCTGCCCAGAAGCAAGATTTTGCTCCAGAAATGCGTTATATGGCAGAATCTAGCACCAAATACATCATATTTCGTGTTTTTAGAGTGCTATTCGCAGTCTTACAAACTTTGGAATAAGTCGAAATCACGCTTTTCCGGAAAGATTTTCACAATCAAAAAGTTCATATTCCTATTCAGGAACTCATAATATGTATGAATCCATCAACAAAAACATCACATCTCGTGTTTTCAAAGGGCTATCTGCAGTTATATGAAGTTTGAAATAAGTCAAAATTACCACATTCTCAGCGGTTTCAAAGTATCGCAAATCACATAAATCTATCCAATACAACATAATACGCATGAATTTGTCCTCAAATTCACAAAATTTTGCGTTTCCAGCGAGTTATCAGCGTTTTTGCTGAGTTTCGTTGAGAAATTCTTGATTCTGTAAATCTGCTCAGAAGCAAGATTTTGCATCAGAAATGCGTTATATGGCAGAATCTAGCACCAAATACATCATATTTGGTGTTTTTAGAGTGCTATTCGCAGTTTTACAAACTTTGGAATAAGTCGAAATCGCGCTTCTCCGGGCAGATTTTCACAGTCAAAAAAATCATATTCCTATTCAGGAACTCACAATATGTATGAATCCATCAACAAAAACATCATATCTCGTGATTTCAGAGCGCTATCTGCAGTTATATGAAGTTTGAAATAAGTCAAAATAACCACATTCTCAGCGGTTTTAAAGTATCGCAAATCACATAAATCTACCAAAAACAACATAATATGCATGAATCCGTCCTCAAATGCACAAAATTTTGCGTTTCCAGCGAGTTATCAGCGATTTTCTGAGTTTCGTTGAGAAATTTTTGATTCTGTAAATCTTCTGAGAAGCAAGATTTTGCTTCAGAAATGCGTTATATGGCAGAAGCTAGCACCGAATACATCATATTTCGTGTTTTTAGAGTTCTATTCGCAGTTTTACAAACTTTGGAATAAGTCGAAATCACGCTTTTCCGGGCAGATTTTCACAATCAAAAAGTTCATATTCCTATCCAGGAACTCATAGTATGTATGAATTCATCAACAAAAACATCAAATCTCGTGTTTTCAGAGCGCTATCTGCAGTTATATGAAGTTTAAAATAAGTCAAAATTACCACATTCTCAGCGGTTTCAAAGTATCGCAAATCACATGAATCTATCCAATACAACATAATACGCATGAATCCGTCCTCAAATGCTCAAAATTTTGCGTTTTCAGCGAGTTATCAGCGTTTTTTCTGAACTTCGTTGAGAAATTTTTGATTCTGTAAATCTGCTCAGAAGCAAGATTTTGCTCCAGAAATGCGTTATATGGCAGAATCTAGCACCAAATACATCATATTTTGTGTTTGTAGAGTGCTATTTGCAGTTTTACAAACTTTGGAATAAATCGAATTCACGCTTTTCCGGGCAGATTTTCACAATCAAAAAGTTCATATTCCTATTCAGGAACTCATAGTATGTATGAATCCATCAACAAAAACATCATATCTCGTGTTTTAAGAGCGCTATCTGCAGTTATATGAAGTTTGAAATAAGTCAAAATTACCATATTCTCAGCGGTTTCAAAGTATCGCAAATCACATAAATCTATCCAATACAACATAATACGCATGAATTTGTCCTCAAATGCACAAAATTTTGCGTTTTCAGCAAGTTATCAGCGTTTTTTCTGAGTTTCGTTGAGAAATTTCTGATTCCGTAAATCTGCTCAGAAGCAAGATTTTGCTTCAGAAATGCGTTATATGGCAGAATCTAGCACCAAATACATCATATTTCGTGTTTTTAGAGTGCTATTCGCAGTTTTACAAATTTTGCAATAAGTCGAATTCGCGCTTTTCCGGGCAGATTTTCACAATCAAAAAAATCATATTTCTATTCAGGAACTCATAATATGTATGAATCCATCAACAAGAACATTATATCTCGTGTTTTCAGAGAGCTATCTGCAGTTATATGAGAATTGAAATATGTCAAAATTACCACATTCTCAGCGGTTTCAAAGTATCGCAAATCACATAAATCTACCCAAAACAACATATTATGCATGAATCCGTCCTCAGATGCACAAAATTTTGCGTTTCCAGCAAGTTATCAGCGATTTTCTGAGTTTCGTTGAGAAATTTTTGATTCTGTAAATCTGCTCAGAAGCAAGATTTTGCTCCAGAAATGCGATTATATGGCAGAAGCTAGCACCAAATACATCATATTTCGTGTTTTTAGAGTTCTATTCGCAGTTTTACAAACTTTGGAATAAGTCGAAATCACGCTTTTCCGGGCAGATTTCCACAATCAAAAAGTTTATATTCCTATCTAGGAACTCATAGTATGTATGAATCCATCAATAAAAACATCATATCTCGTGTTTTCAGAGAGCTATCTGCAGTTATATGAAGTTTAAAATAAGTCAAAAATTATCACATTCTCAGCGGTTTCAAAGTATCGCAAATCACATGAATCTATCCAATACAACATAATACGCATGAATCCGTCCTTAAATGCACAAAATTTTGCGTTTCCAGTGAGTTATCAGCGTTTTTTCGGAGTTTCGTTGAGAAATTTCTGATTCTGTAAATCTGATCAGAAGCAAGATTTTGCTTCAGAAATGCGTTATATGGCAGAATCTAGCACCAAATACATCATATTTCGTGTTTTTAGAGTGCTATTCGCAGTTTTACAAACTTTGGAATAAGTCGAAAATACGCTTTTCCGGGCGGATTTTCACAATCAAAAAGTTTATATTCCTATCTAGGAACTCATAATATGTATGAATCCATCAACAAGAACATTATATCTCGTGTTTTCAGAGAGCTATCTGCAGTTATATGAAGATTGAAATATGTCAAAATTACCACATTCTCAGCGGTTTCAAAGTATCGCAAATCACATAAATCTACCCAAAACAACATATTATGCATGAATCCGTCCTCAGATGCACAAAATTTTGCGTTTCCAGCAAGTTATCAGCGATTTTCTGAGTTTCGTTGAGAAATTTTTGATTCTGTAAATCTGCTCAGAAGTAAGATTTCGCTTCAGAAATGCGTTATATGGCAGAAACTAGCACCAAATACATCATATTTCGTGTTTTTAGAGTGCTATTCGCAGTCTTACAAACTTTGGAATAAGTCGGAATCGCGCTTTTCCGGGCAGATTTTCACAATCAAAAAGTTCATATTCCTATTCAGGAACTCATAATATGTATGAATCCATCAACAAAAACATCATATCTCGTGTTTTCAGAGCGCTATCTGCAGTTATATGAAGTTTGAAATAAGTCAAAATTACCACATTCTCAGCGGTTTCAAAGTATCGCAAATCACATAAATCTATCCAATACAACATAATACGCATGAATTTGTCATCAAATGCACAAAATTTTGCGTTTACAGCAAGTTATCAGCGTTTTTTCGGAGTTTCGTTGAGAAATTTCTGATTCTGTAAATCTGATCAGAAGCAAGATTTTGCTTCAGAAATGCGTTATATGGCAGAATCTAGCACCAAATACATCATATTTCGTGTTTTTAGAGTGCTATTCGCAGTTTTACAAACTTTGGAATAAGTCGAAAACACGCTTTTCCGGGCGGATTTTCACGATCAAAAAAATCATATTCCTATTCAGGAACCCATAATATGTATGAATCCATCAACACAAACATCATATCTCGTGTTTTCAGAGCGCTATCTGCAGTTATATGAAGTTTGAAATAAGTCAAAATTACCACATTCTCAGCGGTTTCAAAGTATCGCAAATCACATAAATCCACCCAATACCAACATAATACGCATGAGTCCGTCCTCAAATGCACAAATTTTTTAGTTTCCAGCGAGTTATCAGCGTTTTTTCTGAGTTTCGTTGAGAAATTTTTGATTCTATAAATCAGCTCAGAAGCCTGATTTTGCTTCAGAAATGCGTTATATGGCAGAATCTTACACTAAATACATCATATTTCGTGTTCTTAGAGTGCCATTCGCAGTTTTACAAACTTTGGGATAAGTCGAAATCGCGCTTTTCCGGACAGATTTTCACAAACAAAAAGTTCATATTCCTATTCAGGAACTCATAATATGTATAAATCCATCAACAAAAACATCATATCTCGTGTTTTCAGAGCGCTATCTGCAGTTATATGAAGTTTGAAATAAGTCAAAATTACCACATTCTCAGCGGTTTCAAAGTATCGCAAATCACATGAATCTATCCAATACAACATGATACGCATGAATCCGTCCTCAAATGCACAAAAATTTGCGTTTCCAGCGAGCTATCAGCGTTTTTTCTGAGTCTCGTTGAGCAATTTTGGATTCTGTAAATCTGCTGAGAAGCAAGATTTTGCTTCAGAAATACGTTATATGGCAGAATCTAGCACCAAATACATCATATTTCGTGTTTTTAGAGTGCTATTCGCAGTTTTACAAACTTTGGAATAAGTCGGAATCACGCTTTTCCGGGCAGATTTTCACAATCAAAGAGTACATATTCCTATTCAGGAACTCATAATATGTATGAATACATCAATAAAAACATTATATCTCGTGTTTTCAGAGCGCTATCTGCAGTTATATGAAGTTTGAAATAAGTCAAAATTACCACATTCTCAGCGATTTCAAAGTATCGCAAATCACATAAATCTATCCAATACGACATAAAACGCATGAATCCGTCCTCAAATGCACAAAATTTTGCGTTTCCAGCGAGTTATCAGCGTTTTTTCTGAGTCTCGTTGAGAAATTTTTGATTCTGTAAATCTGCTCAGAAGCAAGATTTTGCTTCAGAAATGCGTTATATGGCAGAATCTAGCACCAAATACATCATATTTCGTGTTTTCAGAGTGCTATTCGCAGTTTCACAAACTTTGGAGTAAGTCAAAATCACGCTTTTCCGCGCAGATTTTCACAATCAAGAAGTTAAAACTTCTATTCAGGAACTCATAATATGTATGAATCCATCAACAAAAACATCATATCTCGTGTTTTCAGAGCGCTATCTGCAGTTATATGAAGTTTAAAATAAGTCAAAATTACCACATTCTCAGCGGTTTCAAAGTATCGCAATTCACACAATTCTACCCTATACAACATAATACGCATGAATCCGTCCTCAAATGCACAAAGTTTTGCGTTTCCAGCAAGTTATCAGCGTTTTTTCTGAGTTTCGTTGAGAAATTTTTGATCCTGTAAATCTGCTCAGAAGCAAGATTTTGCTTCAGAAATGCGTTATATGGCAGAATCTAGCACCAAATACATCATATTTCGTGTTTTTAGAGTGCTATTCGCAGTTTCCTAACTTTGGAATAAGTCGAAATCGCGCTTTTCCGGGCAGATTTTCACAATCAAAAAGTTCATATTCCCATTCAGGAACTCATGATATGTATGAATCCATCAACAAAAACATCATATCTCGTGTTTTCAGAGCGCTATCTGCAGTTATATGAAGTATGAAATAAGTCAAAATTACCACATTCTCAGCGGTTTCAAAGTATCGCAAATCACATGAATCTATCCAATACAACATAATACGCATTAATCCGTCCTCAAATGCACAAAATTTTGCGTTTCCAGCGAGTTATCAGCGTTTTTTCCGAGTCTCGTTGAGAAATTATTGATTCTGTAAATCTCCTAAGAAGCAAGATTTTGCTTCAGAAATGCGTTATATGGCAGAATCTAGCACCAAATACATCATAATTCGTGTTTTTAGAGTGCTATTCGCAGTTTTACAAACTTTGGGATGAGTCGAAATCACGCTTTTCCGGGCAGATTTTCACAATCAAAAAGTTCATATCCCTATTCAGGAACTCATAATATGTATGAATACATCGACAAAAACATCATATCTTGTGTTTTCAGAGCACTATCTTCAGTTATATGACGTTTGAGATAAGTCAAAATTACCACATTCTCATCGGTTTCAAAGTATCCCAAATCACATGAATCTATCCAATACAACATAATACGCATGAATCCGTCCTCAAATGCACAAAATTTTGCGTTTCCAGCGAGTTATCAGCGTTTTTTCTGAGTCTCGTTGAGAAATCTTAGATTCTGTAAATCTGCTCAGGAGCAAGATTTTGCTTCAGAAATGCGTTATATGGCAGAATCTAGCACCAAATACATCATATTTCGTGTTTTTAGAGCGCTTTTTGCAGTTTTACAAACTTTGGAATAAGTCGAAATCACGCTTTTCCGCGCAGATTTTCACAATAAAAAAGTTCATATTCCTATTCAGGAACTCATAATATGTATGAATCCATCAACAAAAACATCATATCTCGGGTTTTCAGAGCGATATCTGCAGTTATATGAAGTTTGAAATAAGTCAAAATTACCACATTCTCAGCGGTTCCAAAGTATCGCAAATCACATAAATCTATCCAATACAACATAATACGCATGAATCCGTCCTCAAATGCACAAGATTCTGCGTTTCCAGCAAGTTATCAGCGTTTTTTCTGAGTCTTGTTGAGAAATTTTTGATCTTGTAAATCTGCTCAGAAGCAAGATTTTGCTCCAGAAATGCGTTATATGGCAGAATCTAGCACCAAATACATCATATTTCGTGTTTTTAGAGTGCCATTTGCAGTTTTACAAACTTTGGAATAAGTCGAAATCACGCTTTTCCGGGCCGATTTTCACAATCAAAGAGTTCATATTCCTATTCAGGAACTCATAATATGTATGGATACATCAATAAAAACATCATATCTCGTGTTTTCAGAGCGCTATCTGCAGTTATATGAAGTTTGAAATAAGTCAAAATTACCACATTCTCAGCGGTTTCAAAGTATCGCAAATCACATAAATCTATCCAATACAACATAAAACGCATGAATCCGTCCTCAAATGCACAAAATTTTGCGTTTCCAGCGAGTTATCAGCGTTTTTTCTGAGTCTCGTTGAGAAATTTTTGATTCTGTAAATCTGCTCAGAAGCAAGATTTTGCTTCAGAAATGCGTTATATGGCAGAATCTAGCATCAAATACATCATATTTCGTGTTTTTAGAGTGCTATTCGCAGTTTCACAAACTTTGGAATAAGTCAAAATCACGCTTTTTCCGCGCAGATTTTCACAATCAAGAAGTTAATACTTCTATTCAGGAACTCATAATATGTATGAATCCATCAACAAAGACATCATATCTCGTGTTTTCAGAGCGCTATCTGCAGTTATATGAAGTTTGAAACAAGTCAAAATTACCACATTCTCAGCGGTTTCAAAGTATCGCAAATCACACAAATCTATCCAATACAACATAATACGCATGAATCCGTCCTCAAATGCACAAGGTTTTGCGTTTCCAGCAAGTTATCAGCGTTTTTTCTGAGTTTCTTCGAGAAATTTTTGATTCTGTAAATCTGCTCAGAAGCAAGATTTTGCTTCAGAAATGCGTTATATGGCAGAATCTAGCACCAAATACATCATATTTCGTGTTTTTTAGAGTGCTATTCGCAGTTTCCAAACTTTGGAATAAGTCGAAATCGCGCTTTTTCGGGCAGATTTTCACAATCAAGAAGTTTATATTCCTATTCAAGAACTCATAATATGTATGAATCCATCAACAAAAACATCATATCTCGTGTTTTCAGAGCGCTATCTGCAGTTATATGAAGTTTGAAATAACTCAAAATTACCACATTCTCAGCAGTTTAGAAGTATCGCAAATCACATAAATCTATCCAATACAACAAATACACATGAATCCGTCCTCAAATGCACAAAATTCTGCGTTTCCAGCGAGTTATCAGCGTTTTTTCTGAGTTCCGTTGAGAAATTTTTGATTCTGTAAATCTGCTCAGAAGCAAGAGTTTGCTTCAGAAATGCGTTATATGGCAGAATCTAGCACCAAATACATCATATTTCGTGTTTTTAGAGTGCTATTCGCAGTTTCACAAACTTTGGACTAGGCGAAATCACGCTTTCCCGCGCAGATTTCCGCAATCAAAAAGTTCATATCCCTATTCAGGAACTCATAATATGTATGAACCCATCTACAAAAACATCATATCTTGTGTTTTCAGAGCGCTATCTGCAGTTATATGAAGTTTGAAATAAGTCAAAATTACCACATTCTCGGCGGTTTCAAAGTATCGCAAAACACATAAATCTATCCAATACAACATAATACGCATGAAGTCGTCCTCAAATGCACAAAATTTTGCGTTTCCAGCGAGTTATCAGCGTTTTTTCTGAGTTTCGTTGAGAAATTTTTGATTCTGTAAATCTGCTCAGAAGCACGATTTTGCTTCAGAAATGCGTTACATGCAGAATCTAGCTCCAAATACATCATATTTCGTGTTTTCAGAGTGCAATTTGCGGTTTTACAAACTTTGGAATAAGTCGAAATCACGCTTTCCCGGGCAGATTTTTCACAATCAAAAAGTTCATATTCCTATTCAGGAACTCATAATATGTATGAATCCATCAACAAAAACATCATATCTCGTGTTTTTAGAACGATATCTGCAGGTATATGAAGTTTGAAATAAGTCAAAATTACCACATTCTCAGCGGTTTCAAAGTATCGCAAGTCACATAAATCAATCCATTACAACATAATACGCATTAATCCGTCCCCAAATGCACAGAATTTTGCGTTTCCAGCGAGTTATCAGCGTTCTTTCTGAGTTTCGTTGAGAAATTTTTGATTCTGTAAATCTGCTCATAAG
Source organism: Dromius quadrimaculatus (assembly GCA_963989225.1). Lineage (NCBI taxonomy): Eukaryota > Metazoa > Arthropoda > Insecta > Coleoptera > Carabidae > Dromius > Dromius quadrimaculatus. Next base: position 83,009 of record CAXDIG010000150.1, read on the forward strand.
CAAGGTTTTGCTTCAGAAATGCGTTATATGGCAGAATCTAGCACCAAGTACATCATATTTCGTGTTTTTAGAGTGCTATTCGCAGTTTTACAAACTTTGGGATAAGTCAAAATCACGCTTTTCCGAGCAGATTTTCACAATCAAAAAGTTCATATTCCTATTCAGGAGCTTAAATTATGTATGAATCCATCAACAGAAACATCATATCTCGTGTTTTCAGAGCGCTATCTGCAGTTATATGAAGTTTGAAATCAGTCAAAATTACCACATTCTCAGCGGTTTCAAAGTATCGCAAATCACATAAATCTATACAATACAACATAATACGCATGAATCCGTCCTCAAATGCACAAAATTTTGCGTTTCCAGCGAGTTATCAGCGTTTTTTATGAGTTTCGTTGAGAAATTTTTGATTCTGTTAATCTGCTCAGAAGCAAGATTTTGCTTCAGAAATGCGTTATATGGCAGAATCTAGCACCAAATACATCATATTTCGTGTTTTTAGAGTGTTATTCGCAGTTTTACAACCTTTGGAATAAGTCGAAATCACGCTCTTCCGGGCAGATTTTCACAATCAAAAAGCTCATATTACTATTCAGGAACTCATAATATGTATGAATCCATCAACAAAAACATAATATCTCGTGTTTTCAGAGCGCTATCTGCAGTTATATGAAGTTTGAAATAAGTCAAAATTACCACATTCTCAGCGGTTCCAAAGTATCGCAAATCACAGAAATCTATCCAATACAACATAATACGCATGAATCCGTCCTCAAATGCACAAAATTCTGCGTTTCCAGCGAGTTATCAGAGTTTTTTCTGAGTTTCGTTGAGAAATTTTTAATCATGTAAATCTGCTCAGACGCAAGATTTTGCTTCAGAAATGCGTTATATGGCAGAATCTAGCACCAAATACATCATATTTCGTGTTTTTAGAGTGCTATTCGCAGTTTTACAAACTTTGGAATAAGTCGGAGTCACGCTTTTCCGGGCAGATTTTCACAATCAAAAAGTTCATATTCCTATTCAGGAACTCATAATATGTATGAATCCATCAACAGAAACATCATATCTCGTGTTTCAGAGCGCTATCTGCAGTTATATGAAGTTTGAAATAAGTCAAAATTACCACATTCTCGGCGGTTTCAAAGTATCGCAAAACACATAAATCTATCCAATACAACATAATACGCATGAAGTCGTCCTCAAATGCACAAAATTTTGCGTTTCCAGCGAGTTATCAGCGTTTTTTTCTGAGTTTCGTTGAGAAATTTTTGATTCTGTAAATCTGCTCAGAAGCACGATTTTGCTTCAGAAATGCGTTACATGGCAGAATCTAGCACCAAATACATCATATTTCGTGTTTTCAGAGTGCAATTTGCGGTTTTACAAACTTTGGAATAAGTCGAAATCACGCTTTCCGGGCAGATTTTCACAATCAAAAAGTTCATATTCCTATTCAGGAACTCATAATATGTATGAATCCATCAACAAAAACATCATATCTCGTGTTTTTAGAACGATATCTGCAGGTATATGAAGTTTGAAATAAGTCAAAATTACCACATTCTCAGCGGTTTCAAAGTATCGCAAGTCACATAAATCAATCCAATACAACATAATACGCATTAATCCGTCCCCAAATGCACAGAATTTTGCGTTTCCAGCGAGTTATCAGCGTTCTTTCTGAGTTTCGTTGAGAAATTTTTGATTCTGTAAATCTGCTCATAAGCAAGGTTTTGCTTCAGAAATGCGTTATATGGCAGAATCTAGCACCAAGTACATCATATTTCGTGTTTTTAGAGTGCTATTCGCAGTTTTACAAACTTTGGGATAAGTCAAAATCACGCTTTTCCGAGCAGATTTTCACAATCAAAAAGTTCATATTCCTATTCAGGAGCTTATATTATGTATGAATCCATCAACAGAAACATCATATCTCGTGTTTTCAGAGCGCTATCTGCAGTTATATGAAGTTTGAAATCAGTCAAAATTACCACATTCTCAGCGGTTTCAAAGTATCGCAAATCACATAAATCTATACAATACAACATAATACGCATGAATCCGTCCTCAAATGCACAAAATTTTGCGTTTCCAGCGAGTTATCAGCGTTTTTTATGAGTTTCGTTGAGAAATTTTTGATTCTGTTAATCTGCTCAGAAGCAAGATTTTGCTTCAGAAATGCGTTATATGGCAGAATCTAGCACCAAATACATCATATTTCGTGTTTTTAGAGTGTTATTCGCAGTTTTACAAACTTTGGAATAAGTCGAAATCACGCTCTTCCGGGCAGATTTTCACAATCAAAAAGCTCATATTACTATTCAGGAACTCATAATATGTATGAATCCATCAACAAAAACATAATATCTCGTGTTTTCAGAGCGCTATCTGCAGTTATATGAAGTTTGAAATAAGTCAAAATTACCACATTCTCAGCGGTTCCAAAGTATCGCAAATCACAGAAATCTATCCAATACAACATAATACGCATGAATCCGTCCTCAAATGCACAAAATTCTGCGTTTCCAGCGAGTTATCAGAGTTTTTTCTGAGTTTCGTTGAGAAATTTTTAATCATGTAAATCTGCTCAGACGCAAGATTTTGCTTCAGAAATGCGTTATATGGCAGAATCTAGCACCAAATACATCATATTTCGTGTTTTTAGAGTGCTATTCGCAGTTTTACAACTTTGGAATAAGTCGGAGTCACGCTTTTCCGGGCAGATTTTCACAATCAAAAGTTCATATTCCTATTCAGGAACTCATAATATGTATGAATCCATCAACAGAAACATCATATCTCGTGTTTTCAGAGCGCTATCTACAGTTATATGAAGTTTGAAATAAGTCAAAATTACCACATTCTCAGCGGTTTCAAAGTATCGCAAATCACATAAATCTACCCAATACAACATAATACGCATGAATCCGTCCTCAAATGCACAAAATTTTGCGTTTCCAGCGAGTTATCAGCGTTTTTTCTGAGTTTCGTTGAGAAATTTTTGATTCTGTAAATCTGCTCAGAAGCAAGATTTTGCTTCAGAAATGCGTTATATGGCAGAATCTAGCACCAAATACATCATATTTCGTGTTTTTAGAGTGCTATTCGCAGTTTCACAAACTTTGGAATAAGTCGAAATCACGCTCTTCCGGGCAGATTTTCAAAATCAAAAAGTTCATATTCCTATTCAGGAACTCATAATATGTATGAATCCATCAACAGAAACATCATATCTCGTGTTTTCAAAGCGCTATCTGCAGTTATATGAAGTTTGGAATAAGTCAAAATTACCACATTCTCAGCGGTTTCAAAGTATCGCAAATCACATAAATCTATCCAATACAACATAATACGCATGAATCCGTCCTCAAATGCAGAAAATTCTGCGTTTCCAGCGAGTTATCAGCGTTTTTTCTGAGTTTCGTTGAGAAATTTTTGATTCTGTAAATCTGCTCAGAAGCAAAAGTTTGCTTCAGAAATGCGTTATATGGCAGAATCTAGCACCAAATACATCATATTTCGTGTTTTTAGAGTGCTGTTCGCAGTTTTACAAACTTTGGAATAAGTCGAAATCACGCTTTTCCGGGCAGATTTTCACAATCAAAAAGTTCATATTCCTATTCAGGAACTCATAATATGTGTGGATCCATCAACAAAAACATCATATCTCCTGTTCTCAGAGCGCCATCTGCAGTTATATGAAATTTGAAATAAGTCAAAATTACCACATTCTCAGCGGTTTCAAAGTATCGCAAATCACATAAATCTATCCAATACAACATAATACGCATGAATCTGTCCTCAGATGCACAAAATTTTGCGTTTCCAGCGAGTTATCAGCGTTTTCTCTGAGTTTCGTTGAGAAATTTTGATTCTGTAAATCTGCTCAGACGCAAGATTTTGCTTCAGAAATGCGTTATATGGCAGAATCTAGCACCAAATACATCATATTTCGTGTTTTTAGAGTGCAATTCGCAGTTTTACAAACTTTGGAATAAGTCAAAATCACGCTTTTCCGGGCAGATTTTCACAATCAAAAAGTTCATATTCTCATTCAGGAACTCATAATATGTATGATTCCATCGACAAGAACATCATATCTCGTGTTTTCAGAGCGCTATCTGCAGTTACATGAAGTTTGAAATAAGTCAAAACTACCACATTCTCAGCGGTTTCAAAGTATCGCAAATCACATAAATCTATCCAATACAACATAATACGCATGAATCCGTCCTCAAATGCACAAAATTTTGCGTTTCCAGCGAGTTATCAGCGTTTTTTCTGAGTTTCGTTGAGAAATTTTTGATTCTGTAAATCTGCTCAGACGCAAGATTTTGCTTCAGAAATGCGTTATATGGCAGAATCTAGCACCAAATACATCATATTTCGTGTTTTTAGAGTGCTATTCGCAGTTTCACAAACTTTGGGATAAGTCAAAATCACGCTTCTCCGGGCAGATTTTCACAATCAAAAAGTTCATATTCTCATCCAGGAACTCATAATATGTATGATTCCATCAACAAAAACATCATATCTTGTGTTTTCAGAGCGCTATCTGCAGTTACATGAAGTTTGAAATAAGTCAAAACTACCACATTCTCAGCGGTTTCAAAGTATCGCAAATCACATAAATCTATCCAATTCAACATAATACGCATGAATTCGTCCTCAAATGCACAAAATTTTGCGTTTCCAGCGAGTTATCACCGTTTTTTCTGAGTTTCGTTTAGAAATTTTTGATTTTGTAAATCTGCTCAGAAGCAAGATTCTGCTCCAGAAATGCCATAAATGGCAGAATCTAGCATCAAATACATCATATTTCGTGTTTTTAGAGTGCTATTCGCAGTTTTACAAACTTTGGAATAAGTCAAAATCACGCTTTTACGGGCAGATTCTCACAATCAAGATGTTCAAATTCCTATTCAGGAACTCATAATATGTATGAATCCATCAACAAAAACATCAGATCTCGAGTTTTCAGAGCGCTATCTGCAGTTATATGAAGTTTGAAATAAGTCAAAATTACCACATTCTCAGCGGTTTCAAAGTATCGCAAATCACATAAATCTATCCAATACAACATAATACGCATGAATCTGTCCTCAAATGCACGAAATTTTGCGTTTCCAGCAAGTTATCAGCGTTTTTTCTGAGTTTCGTTGAGAAATTTTTGATTCTGTAAATCTGCTCAGAAGCAAGATTTTGCTTCAGAAATGCGTTATATGGCAGAATCTAGCACCAAAAACATCATATTTCGTGTTTTTAGAGTGCAGTTCGCAGTTTTACAAACTTTGGAATAAGTCGAAATCACGCTTTTCCGGGCAGATTTTCACAATCAGAAAGTTCATATTCCTATTCAGGAACTCATAATATGTATGGATCCATCAACAAAAACATCATATCTCCATTTTTCAGAGCGCTATCTGCAGTTATATGAAGTTTGAAATAAGTCAAAATTACCACATTCTCAGCGGCTCCAAAGTATCGCAAATCACATAAATCCATCCAATACAACATAATATGCATGAATCCGTCCTCAAATGCACAAAATTTTTGCGTTTCCAGCGAGATATCAGCGTTTTTTCTGAGTTTCGTTGAGAAATTTTTGATTCTGTAAATCTGCTCAGAAGCAAGTTTTTGCTCTAGAAATGCGTTATATGGCTGAATCTAGCACCAAATACATCATATTTCGTGTTTTTAGAGTGCTATTCGAAGTTTTACAAACTCTGGAATAAGTCGAAATCACGCTTTTCCGGGCAGATTTCACAATCAAAAAGTTCATATTCCAATTCAGGAACTCATAATATGTATGAATCCATCAACAAAAACATCATATCTCGTGTTTTCAGAGCGTTATCTGCAGTTATATGAAGTTTGAAATAAGTCAAAATTACCACATTCTCAGCGGTTTCAAAGTATCGCAAATCACATAAATCTATCCAATACAACATAATACGCATGAATCCGTCCTCAAATGCACAAAATTTTGCGTTTCCAGCGAGTTATCAGCGTTTTCTCTGAGTCTCGTTGAGAGATTTTTAATCCTGTAAATCTGCTCAGAAGCAAGATTTTGCTTCAGCAATGCGTTATATGGCAGAATCTAGCACCAAATACATCATATTTCGTGTTTTTAGAGTGCTATTCGCAGTTTCACAAACTTTGGAATAAGTCGAAATCACGCTCTTCCGGGCAGATTTTCACAATCAAAAAGTTCATATTCCTATTCAGGAACTCATAATATGTATGAATCCATCAACAAAAACATCATATCTCGTGTTTTCTGAGCGCTATCTGCAGTTATATGAAGTTTTGAATAAGTCAAAATTACCACATTCTCAGCGGTTTCAAGTATCGCAAATCACATAAATCTATCCAATACAACATAATACGCATGAATCCGTCCTCAAATGCCAAAATTCTGCGTTTCCAGCGAGTTATCAGAGTTTTTTTCTGAGTTTCGTTGAGAAATTTTTGATTCTGTAAATCTGCTCAGAAGCAAGAGTTTGCTTCAGAAATGCGTTATATGGCAGAATCTAGCACCAAATACATCATATTCGTGTTTTTAGAGTGCTGTTCGCAGTTTTACAAACTTTGGAATAAGTCGAAATCACGCTTTTCCGGGCAGATTTTCACAATCAAAAAGTTCATATTCCTATTCAGTAACTCAACATATGTGTGGATCCATCAACAAAAACATCATATATCCTGTTTTCAGAGCGCCATCTGCAGTTATATGAAGTTTGAAATAAGTCAAAACTACCACATTCTCAGCGGTTTCAAAGTATCGCAAATCACATTAATCTATCCAATACAACATAATACGCATGAATCCGTCCTCAAATGCACAAAATTTTGCGTTTCCAGCGAGTTATCAGCATTTTTTCTGAGTTTCGTTGAGAAATTTTTGATTCTGTAAATCTGCTCAGACGCAAGATTTTGCTTCAGAAATGCGTTATATGGCAGAATCTAGCACCAAATACATCATATTTCGTGTTTTTAGAGTGCTATTCGCAGTTTTACAAACTTTGGAATAAGTCAAAATCACGCTTTTCCGGGCAGATTTTCACAATCAAAAAGTTCATATTCTCATTCAGGAACTCATAATATGTATGATTCCATCGACAAGAACATCATATCTCGTGTTTTCAGAGCGCTATCTGCAGTTACATGAAGTTTGAAATAAGTCAAAACTACCACATTCTCAGCGTTTCAAAGTATCGCAAATCACATAAATCTATCCAATACAACATAATACGCATGAATCCGTCCTCAAATGCACAAAATTTTGCGTTTCCAGCGAGTTATCAGCGTTTTTTCTGAGTTTCGTTGAGAAATTTTTGATTCTGTAAATCTGCTCAGACGCAAGATTTTGCTTCAGAAATGCGTTATATGGCAGAATCTAGCACCAAATACATCATATTCGTGTTTTTAGAGTGCTATTCGCAGTTTCACAAACTTTGGGATAAGTCAAAATCACGCTTCTCCGGGCAGATTTTCACAATCAAAAGTTCATATTCTCATCCAGGAACTCATAATATGTATGATTCCATCAACAAAAACATCATATCTTGTGTTTTCAGAGCGCTATCTGCAGTTACATGAAGTTTGAAATAAGTCAAAACTACCACATTCTTCAGCGGTTTCAAAGTATCGCAAATCACATAAATCTATCCAATTCAACATAATACGCATGAATTCGTCCTCAAATGCACAAAATTTTGCGTTTCCAGCGAGTTATCACCGTTTTTTCTGAGTTTCGTTTAGAAATTTTTGATTTTGTAAATCTGCTCAGAAGCAAGATTCTGCTCCAGAAATGCCATAAATGGCAGAATCTAGCATCAAATACATCATATTTCGTGTTTTTAGAGTGCTATTCGCAGTTTTACAAACTTTGGAATAAGTCAAAATCACGCTTTTACGGGCAGATTCTCACAATCAAGATGTTCAAATTCCTATTCAGGAACTCATAATATGTATGAATCCATCAACAAAAACATCAGATCTCGAGTTTTCAGAGCGCTATCTGCAGTTATATGAAGTTTGAAATAAGTCAAAATTACCACATTCTCAGCGGTTTCAAAGTATCGCAAATCACATAAATCTATCCAATACAACATAATACGCATGAATCTGTCCTCAAATGCACGAAATTTTGCGTTTCCAGCAAGTTATCAGCGTTTTTTCTGAGTTTCGTTGAGAAATTTTTGATTCTGTAAATCTGCTCAGAAGCAAGATTTTGCTTCAGAAATGCGTTATATGGCAGAATCTAGCACCAAAAACATCATATTTCGTGTTTTTAGAGTGCAGTTCGCAGTTTTACAAACTTTGGAATAAGTCGAAATCACGCTTTTCCGGGCAGATTTTCACAATCAGAAAGTTCATATTCCTATTCAGGAACTCATAATATGTATGGATCCATCAACCAAAAACATCATATCTCCATTTTTCAGAGCGCTATCTGCAGTTATATGAAGTTTGAAATAAGTCAAAATTACCACATTCTCAGCGGCTCCAAAGTATCGCAAATCACATAAATCCATCCAATACAACATAATATGCATGAATCCGTCCTCAAATGCACAAAATTTTGCGTTTCCAGCGAGATATCAGCGTTTTTTCTGAGTTTCGTTGAGAAATTTTTGATTCTGTAAATCTGCTCAGAAGCAAGTTTTTGCTCTAGAAATGCGTTATATGGCTGAATCTAGCACCAAATACATCATATTTCGTGTTTTTAGAGTGCTATTCGAAGTTTACAAACTCTGGAATAAGTCGAAATCACGCTTTTCCGGGCAGATTTTCACAATCAAAAAGTTCATATTCCAATTCAGGAAATCATAATATGTATGAATCCATCAACAAAAACATCATATCTCGTGTTTTCAGAGCGTTATCTGCAGTTATATGAAGTTTGAAATAAGTCAAAATTACCACATTCTCAGCGGTTTCAAAGTATCGCAAATCACATAAATCTATCCAATACAACATAATACGCATGAATCCGTCCTCAAATGCACAAAATTTTGCGTTTCCAGCGAGTTATCAGCGTTTTCTCTGAGTCTCGTTGAGAGATTTTTGATCCTGTAAATCTGCTCAGAAGCAAGATTTTGCTTCAGCAATGCGTTATATGGCAGAATCTAGCACCAAAATACATCATATTTCGTGTTTTTAGAGTGCTATTCGCAGTTTCACAAACTTTGGAATAAGTCGAAATCACGCTCTTCCGGGCAGATTTTCACAATCAAAAAGTTCATATTCCTATTCAGGAACTCATAATATGTATGAATCCATCAACAAAAACATCATATCTCGTGTTTTCTGAGCGCTATCTGCAGTTATATGAAGTTTGAATAAGTCAAAATTACCACATTCTCAGCGGTTTCAAAGTATCGCAAATCACATAAATCTATCCAATACAACATAATACGCATGAATCCGTCCTCAAATGCCAAAAATTCTGCGTTTCCAGCGAGTTATCAGAGTTTTTTCTGAGTTTCGTTGAGAAATTTTTGATTCTGTAAATCTGCTCAGAAGCAAGAGTTTGCTTCAGAAATGCGTTATATGGCAGAATCTAGCACCAAATACATCATATTTCGTGTTTTTAGAGTGCTGTTCGCAGTTTTACAAACTTTGGAATAAGTCGAAATCACGCTTTTCCGGGCAGATTTTCACAATCAAAAAGTTCATATTCCTATTCAGTAACTCAACATATGTGTGGATCCATCAACAAAAACATCATATATCCTGTTTTCAGAGCGCCATCTGCAGTTATATGAAGTTTGAAATAAGTCAAAACTACCACATTCTCAGCGGTTTCAAAGTATCGCAAATCACATTAATCTATCCAATACAACATAATACGCATGAATCCGTCCTCAAATGCACAAAATTTTGCGTTTCCAGCGAGTTATCAGCATTTTTTCTGAGTTTCGTTGAGAAATTTTTGATTCTGTAAATCTGCTCAGACGCAAGATTTTGCTTCAGAAATGCGTTATATGGCAGAATCTAGCACCAAATACATCATATTTCGTGTTTTTAGAGTGCTATTCGCAGTTTTACAAACTTTGGAATAAGTCAAAATCACGCTTTTCCGGGCAGATTTTCACAATCAAAAAGTTCATATTCTCATTCAGGAACTCATAATATGTATGATTCCATTAACAAAAACATCATATCTCGTGTTTTCAGAGCGCTATCTGCAGTTACATGAAGTTTGAAATAAGTCAAAATTACCACATTCTCAGCGGTTTCAAAGTATCGCAAATCACATAAATCTATCCAATTCAACATAATACGCATGAATTCGTCCTCAAATGCACAAAATTTTGCGTTTCCAGCGAGTTATCACCGTTTTTTCTGAGTTTCGTTTAGAAATTTTTGATTCTGTAAATCTGCTCAGACGCAAGATTTTGCTTCAGAAATGCGTTATATGGCAGAATCTAGCACCAAATACATCATATTTCGTGTTTTTAGAGTGCTATTCGCAGTTTCACAAACTTTGGGATAAGTCAAAATCACGCTTCTCCGGGCAGATTTTCACAATCAAAAAGTTCATATTCTCATCCAGGAACTCATAATATGTATGATTCCATCAACAAAAACATCATATCTTGTGTTTTCAGAGCGCTATCTGCAGTTACATGAAGTTTGAAATAAGTCAAAACTACCACATTCTCAGCGGTTTCAAAGTATCGCAAATCACATAAATCTATCCAATTCAACATAATACGCATGAATTCGTCCTCAAATGCACAAAATTTTGCGTTTCCAGCGAGTTATCACCGTTTTTTCTGAGTTTCGTTTAGAAATTTTTGATTTTGTAAATCTGCTCAGAAGCAAGATTCTGCTCCAGAAATGCCATAAATGGCAGAATCTAGCATCAAATACATCATATTTCGTGTTTTTAGAGTGCTATTCGCAGTTTTACAAACTTTGGAATAAGTCAAAATCACGCTTTTACGGGCAGATTCTCACAATCAAGATGTTCAAAATTCCTATTCAGGAACTCATAATATGTATGAATCCATCAACAAAAACATCAGATCTCGAGTTTTCAGAGCGCTATCTGCAGTTATATGAAGTTTGAAATAAGTCAAAATTACCACATTCTCAGCGGTTTCAAAGTATCGCAAATCACATAAATCTATCCAATACAACATAATACGCATGAATCTGTCCTCAAATGCACGAAATTTTGCGTTTCCAGCAAGTTATCAGCGTTTTTTCTGAGTTTCGTTGAGAAATTTTGATTCTGTAAATCTGCTCAGAAGCAAGATTTTGCTTCAGAAATGCGTTATATGGCAGAATCTAGCACCAAAAACATCATATTTCGTGTTTTTTAGAGTGCAGTTCGCAGTTTTACAAACTTTGGAATAAGTCGAAATCACGCTTTTCCGGGCAGATTTTCACAATCAGAAAGTTCATATTCCTATTCAGGAACTCATAATATGTATGGATCCATCAACAAAACATCATATCTCCATTTTTCAGAGCGCTATCTGCAGTTATATGAAGTTTTGAAATAAGTCAAAATTACCACATTCTCAGCGGCTCCAAAGTATCGCAAATCACATAAATCCATCCAATACAACATAATATGCATGAATCCGTCCTCAAATGCACAAAATTTTGCGTTTCCAGCGAGATATCAGCGTTTTTTCTGAGTTTCGTTGAGAAATTTTTGATTCTGTAAATCTGCTCAGAAGCAAGTTTT